>CABFVZ010006318.1:0-19536 GCA_902151445.1 Timema monikensis
GGGATCAGCCAATCACAGAGCAGGAGGCGTGGTCACGTGACCAAATCCCACCAATCCCAGCCTGTTTTAATCGGCCATCCACACTACTGTTACATTATAATTTCTAGGGAGTACGCGGCCATTCTATTGAGTTCCATCGGGGGTTTTGAGATTATTAGGAAAAAACTCACCGATTTAGAGATTGGTCGTAGCTATAAGCTTACGAGCCTGAAAGCGATCAACACGCTTTACGGTAGACGTCTCTTAACTGTGTTGGACGTTCGACACAATGTGTTTTTTCCTTCAAGATTTTCAATGATAGCCGACGCACAACTGGAGGACATCATCAAGGCTGACCTGGCGCTGGTCTACAAGGAGATCTTGCAGAATAGCCGTACAGCAATTATGGTGTTTGAGAGTGAATGAAATATATTTTAGTGCTGTAAATTAATCCATGGTGCTTCTTATACGAAGATTAATTATGGTGTTCCTGTTTACAGCCGTGCTCTCAGAGTCTATAGATGATATCATAGAGTTTGTAGAGAAGACTACTCGGAAGTAAATAAAAGGTAAGCCAATGCCTGTTGAGCATAGCGCACCTCTAAACATGTCAGGGTCCCCACTAAGAGAGCTCGCTTGTCACTTCCTATAATTGTGGCTCAACAAACTACACCTGATTTCATTACTGAGTGAACTGCATGCTTACTATTGAGCAACAGTGTCGTCATTCTTTTGTTTTCCGTGATCAGTCTTCCTTCAAATGTATATCAAATTTAGTAATGCTGGGCTGTCGTTGTTGCCAGTAATTGGGGTTTCTTACTCCCGCACAGTCGTAAAGTTACAGTAGTCTGATTCTCATGTTCCTAATAACTAGCTCAAAAACATTCACTAAATAAACACATATTTTATTAGTACTCTGTGTGGAATTTTTTTATTGATCACGTTAAGATTTTGTGTATGTGTTGGGTTTTTTTTGCGTAAGGTTGTGTAATTATAATTTTATATGTATATTAATATATTTATTTGAATAATAGTGTATTGTTGGAAGTTAAAATATAGCAAAAATTATGGAGTATCCGGCTTGTTACAAGTAATTACATTCGAAGAGGAAAATATTAAGTAGTACAGAAAGGGCAATGGTGTTAAGAGTCTACACCTAAATTCGTAAATAGGGAACTTGTTCATTAACTCAAGTGACAATGCATATTGTTTGTATATTAATTGTAAGAAAAAAAGCTTCATACATAAATAGTTTAAGCATAATTACGTGGTGAGTAAAGAAACGTTAATATACTTCATTCTTGAAAAAATACGATTGTAGAAATAGTTAATGTTTCTAGAAAAGGCTGTAAACCGATAGTAAATACGTTTGCCTGTCAATTGAACCCCCCAACTTCCCCTTGCTGCATTGTTTATAATGAGGGATTTCCAAGTAAACCCTCCCCTCTCACTTCCCAACAAATGAAAGCTTGAAGGTTTGGCAACCGGTAACAGAGAGAGAGAGAGCGAAGATACATATTTTCACCATAAGACCTGCAGTTCCCTCAGCTATGAAATTAGGTGTAACGGAAATAGGGTCTATGGTAGAGGATATATACCCTAATGCTCCACTGTTGATAAGATACCTAAGTCATGATATCGGCCATCAGGACAGCAAGGTATTTAAAGCTTGCATTAAACATATACTAGGCTTGGTTCAAACCTCGAGTAAACTTGTAGCAGGACAGACTGATATAGATGGACATATATATAAACTGAAAACACTTTTTCAAAATCTGGGTGGGAAGTTCACTAAATTCCGACTCTACCTTGAACCTGTCGGGGTCTTTGTTAGACTTATTGAAAAAGTGTATACTCGATGCATTAAAAAAATACTCTATCATGAACGAGCTGCCTTACAAGGACCCCGTTAAATTACTTATCTCGTGTGGTGACATTTACAAAAATATGGTAGATGAATCAGGTATGAGCGGCACAATACGTGTTAATTGCGGTCTAATCTGTGAATTTCGTCATCTTAGCGATGGCAGAATAGCAAAGGGCTATTTCAATTCTATTCTATCCGAGATATTAGGTGGGACGGACCTCAAGGAGAAGTATGAAAATAATGTAATCTTCCCACTCCTAGGTTAGATTGAGGCCTTCGTCTCTAGATTATTATTTTTATTATTAATATTATTATTATTTAGCACCACTTCTTACTACCCGCTTGGCTTATACGCTTAAATACTAATTACATTAATGGATTAAGAATTTAAAGGGTTGAATTTAGAGGAAAAGACACCGAATTTGCGTGGAAGGAGAGTGGAAACCCATTTCAGAAAAACCTCCCTCAGTTCACCAGACGGAGATTCGAACCTTGGTTTCCCCGTCCTTGGCAGTCTAGCTCAACATGACTAAAGCGTTAGATAGCTACGCCACCGAGGCAGGTTTCGTCTCTAGACTCTGGCTGGATGTATGATGGTACACTGGAGATGAGGATCAATATCTCTAACTACAAAGCTTTTTCTATCTGCACTAGGGTTCAAACCCCTGATATGATAGCCAACCGCAAGGCCTTGGTCAATGTAAAAATCGATAAAGAGGGCTTGTGCTTTCCTCTGTCAGTTTTATACTGCCTCTTTGAACCTATAGGAAAGCCCTACTTGCGTCTTGCCTTTGGTATGTGTTTAATCTTACAGGTATACTACTACCGTCCGAGATGAGATATAATAAAGTTTCTAGAGGCAGAACGACGTGTCTGTGAATGTTTACAACGTGAAATAAAATGAGAGTGAGACCTACCTCATATTGCTGACAATCCTAAGGATAGAAAAAACTCTCAATAGCTCCCTTCCATATGAGTTTGAAAGAATCCATCTGTTTATGATACATGTTCATGGAACAAATTACTATCATTTCAGTGTGATAAAGCATCTATCTAGGCTGACTAACCCTCAACTGCCGTTAACCTCCCATCAAGGTCACAGATATTTTTGCGATCGTTACTTGAATGCTTTTTGAGATAAAAATAAACTTGCCAAGCGTAAAGAGGTTTGCATCAAATTTGGTGCGGTCAAATCAACTTTTCTTCAAGGAGATTATATATTTCTGAAGTTTAAACAGTATAAACAACGGGATCGGATTTATAGTATACGCTGATTTAGAGAGTTTGCTCGTCCCTATTGATACGTGTTATCCCGACACAAAATGTTCGTATACTGAGAACGTACAACGCCACGTGACATATACGGTCAATTAATTTTTGAAGTGTAATTTTGACTATAATCTCACAGAGAATCGGCTTTTCACGGGGAAAAATTGTCCGTATCAATTTGTTGAGGCACTAGTATATGTGGCAAAGCGCACATTCGATTGTTATAGTACGATCGTTCTGATGAAACCTATCACTTATGAACAAATTGACGCTCATTATGTGGTGACTCAATTGTCATATATGGGAAGAGCCTTACGGCGTAGAGGAAGTATGCGTCATGGATGATTTTAACTTATTTTGATTCATTTATTTACACTATTTATCCCGATTCCTAGCATGTAGCTCGGGTTCTAGATCCACACCTTGAATTAACATTACATCTTTTAGCTATATTCTTTTTGTTTTAAATACAATAATAAATTTAAAATAAACACATAAATATTAAAGTCCTATTTGTCCTTCTTTCCTATACCTAACCTACTAGTTGGTCCACTCCGGGTATATTACACCCCCAATACCCTGCCCCCCTTGGTGTCCCACCGCACTCTGGATCTAATAGTCCCCAGATAGGCGAGAGCCTCAGCGGGGGTGGGCATCCCCCTCCCCACCCCATGGGGAGGTACCCTATCAGAGATTTCGCTCCACTTACTACCCACAATATCACCACCTATGGACTTACAATTAACTTAATTAATAGATTTATAAAAATACTTAATACTAACTTAATCTAAACACAAGTCCTTCTTATAATTGGCTGAAGGGTCTTTCACTTGTTATCGCCGATCCATTTTCTGAACTGAGAGAAGCCATCCGATGGATAGGTAGACGGACCAGATGCCCGAAAGCCCCAGCCCAGCATCACACACTTGTCACCAAGTGGGCTGGACCCTATGAGGGGGGGGGTTGATTCTCCCGTCTGAAGATGTTGTTCTCTTGTACTCCCTAGCTCGTATCAAGGTGCCCTCCAGTTCATCAGCAGTTTACACCACTTGAATCAAGAGAGGACGCCTTCCCTCAGCTAGTCTCCGGTTTACCTGGAGATCCTCACCACATTCCACCCTGCCAGCCGATAATCCAGTTTGTCTTTGACACACCTATTGACTCAGTCAAGTCGTACCGTTATGCATCATCCATATCTGTTGAAACGTTACTGTCTACTGTCGTGTCACTGTCACTCTCCGTCCTGTAGCCTTGTCTTAAGTTGTCAAGTCTATTTTGTCCTTTATTTTTCATTGCAGTTAAGTACTTATCTCTTTCATATTTGGACAAATTATCCGTGATTGCATCCAGGAGACTCCATCAGTTCACGTCACGGAGTATGTGATAAACCGTGCTCGCTTGTAATGGTCTCTGTAGGTTCATGCTATCTTCCAACGTCTAATACACCCCAGCACGACGTGTTCCGGCATCACCTCCCTACCAAAATCGCAGATTCCTGTATTTGTCTGTAGTCTAGCAAAGAGAGCGGCCTTATATGGACCATGCCCAGTAATAAAATGTACCAAACCTGGGAAGAGCTGAAGGTACTCCATTCCCAACCATAAAGCAACGCTTGTAAATATCTTATGCGTTCTTCTACCTGTTTGGTTCCGCTTCTACTCATATTGCCACTCCTCTTCCAGATATTTTCTGATCTGAAGTCCCATTGTTATCCCTGTTCTCGCGAGATTATCCACTTTCTCCATATCCCCCTTTCTTATCCAATACAATGCTGCTCTCTTCCTCACCTCTAAGTCCAAGGGCCAGATACCCAAGGCTATACACAAAGCTTCTGTGGCAACAGTCTTGTACGCTCCAGATAGCCTCAAATGTATACTTCTCTGAAGGCTTCTGATTTTCCTTCTGAATCTTACCTGTCTGAGCCGATAAGCCCTCGTGCCAGCTTCATAACCCACAATGGAGCCTAACATAGCCTGATGATACAATCTGATCAGCTTCATAGACAGTTTAAATCTGTCCTGCCCTATGCTGATGATCTTATTCATAGCTCTCAAAGCTTTTACACATACGTTCTTCACGTGCGTCATGAAATCACGCTTCTCATCTAGCATCACGCCCAGGTGTCTGGTATCCTTGCTTCGTCTTATCGTCTGTCCATCAATCTTAACCTTCGGGTTTCTCTTGAGTACCCCCCTGAATAGCACGTAAGTTGTCTTTGCAGGAGCTAAACTCAGTTTTACCTTTTTACACCAAGAGTTCAGCCCAGTGAGAACTGCGCCGCTCTTGGCTTCTAATTCTCTTCTAAATGTTGTTCCAACTATTATGAGTATATCGTCCGCAAAGGCAACCACCCCCGCCCTTTCAGGGAGTGACTTAATCTCCACTAAACAAGGTTAGAGTGCTACGTCCCAAAAGATCAGCCCACAGACCGACCCCTGGGAACATCCTTTCGTAAGTTTTTTTATTGCTATAATTCCTTGACATCTCAGGTTTGCGTATCTTCCCCTGAAATAGTCCATAAGACTCCTATAGATGTTCCCCGGACACCTAATTTCTCTCAGCCTCCCGAATAGCGTCAGCCACCACAAGTTGTCAAACGCTCCCAAAATGTCCACGAATATCCCTATTACGTATTTATCTCTAACACTATCTATAAGACTCATGGCCTCACAGATAGCGTCTCCGTAGACGTGCCGCTCCTGTAACCGTACTGTTGTTGATGCATCTCCAAAGCCTCCCTATGGTTTTGCAGACTATTTTAACATGACGGGACTCAATCGGGGGAGTAGGCATGAGTATTTAGCAGTAATTACAAGAACCTGAGCCACCTGAGCGTGTTAGTCCATAACGCCAAGAATGTTAGTAACTATTTACTTCTCGAATCGTTGGTCGAACTTTGGAAGACTGACCCGTTCACGGGAGAGAACATTATGGTCAATCCGCGCAAAGTTAGAGTTATTGGTGAGAACATGGGCAGATTCAAAGTGATTATGGCCAGGCCTCCACCGTGGTTCGGATTCCACGTTAAACTGTAGGTCCTTCATTTCATCTCACAATCACCCTACCATTACACATTAGACGTAAGTGCGTATAACCCGAACGGGTAGTAAGACGCGGTGCTAATAATAATAATAATAAAGTGATTATGAAATACATTCAGCATGGGTTTATAGGTATAACAATTAAAATTATAGACAGTTTCAGATTTATCTGTACATCCCTGGAAAAATGCTTATCTTACCACAATCCTAACCAACTCGAAACTACCCGTAAATGTCAACCCGACGCTGAATGGTTCAAACTGGTCAACTGTAAAGGAGTGTTCCCATACGATTGCATTGACACGTTTGAGCGTGTGGACGAAACGCAACTACCCGGACGGTATATATTTTACCACGCACTAACAGAGTATCATATCAGTCAGGCAAAATACGAACATGCTTGTGAGGTATGGAGATGCTTCAAACGTATAGCCCTCTGGGACTACTCAAATCTGTACCTCTATGCATATGTGACTTTACTAACTGACGTCTTTGAGAACTTTCGTGATCTATGTATGTGCATTTATAGACTCAATTCTGGATGGTCCCTGACGGTACCTAGCTTAGCGTACCATGCGCTGCTGAAAATAACGAAGGTACGACTTGAATTGATCAACGATGTTGATATTCACCAATTTATAGAGGGGGCTATCTGAGTTAGGATCTGTTTTGTGGCTAATCGTCACGTCAGGGCAATTAATTAGTATATGCCCTCGTTCGATCACTCTAAACTCGAGTCTTACCTCATTAACCTTGACGTGAATGGACTATACTCTTTAAGTATGCTATCCTATTTACCCTATAGAAGGTTCCTATGGCTCGGCGAGAATGAGATAGGGTGATTGGACGTGCGAAGGGTAGAGGACGAAGCTGATCTTGCAGATGGACCTAACATACCCGAGAGAGATACATGACGCTCATTCTGATTCGCCGTTTTGCTCCGAGAAAGGGATCCCTCCTACGGAGAAAGATGATAGGTTGTTGACGAAGTTAGTCGATAAGGCGGGGTACGTCATTCACCACCGTAATTTAAAGCTATGTTTCGTGAACAGACTGAAATTAGCTAGAATCCATAGAGTGCTCAGTTTCAAAGAGTCCCCATGGATGTCCCCATAAATCACTCTAAACGCTGAGATGAGGAGTAAGGCCACCAATCAATTTGATGTGTTTTTTCAAACTGATGAATAGCGTCGCTTTCAGCATCCTCATCTCCAACAAAAGGGCCTACCGTACGTTAAAGATCGCTACTAGGTGGGTGGGAAAGTTCGTGGTGGGTAACTTCATAGCAAGCCCAAACTTTAAGAACCGCCGTTGTGTCGGAAAACCTGATCATCATCAAGATGCAACCTCAGGAGATTTACTTCATCATACTGATCTATGTGGAGTTAGCTTTATTGGAAATATCAAAGGTCATGTATGGTCTGCATTACCAGGTTATGGTTCCGACTTTTCCACCGGGCTCACTCAAACTCCAGTACTCGGATACGGACTGATTCCTGTAAGAGATGACTGTCGATGACGCATATAAACAACTTTTCACGTTAGCCAAAGACTACCTGGACACTTAGACTTACGAACCTGGCAATGTTTATGGGAAAACGCCGGTCAATAATTCGGTACTAGATAAACTAAAGGATGAGAATCGAGGACAAATCCTTACCAAGTATATTGGACTAAACACTGCTCGTTCTGAGTTCTGGGAGAGGACGAAACGCTCAAGGTGAAAGGGTTCAAGAGAAGTGCACTGAATACTCTATCACTAGTTTAGTACCGCGACTGTCTAAAAAACTAAATAGTTGTCATGAGAGAAGTACGCTCGATAAGAGCGCTAGGTTTTAGGTTGTACACTTAAAAGTACAATCGGGTTGCACTATGCTCCATCGACGATAAAAGATATATAGTACCAGGTACAATCAATACTCTACCGTGGTACCATTACTCTATACGTGATAGGGCATCAACTGCGATTGCTTCAAACGAAGTAGAAGAAGATTACTTTTTAAAAAATTAAGAAAATACTTTTAACTATAGGACTATAACCTAAATATATTTAATATTTAGCACCGCGTCTTACTACCTGTTCGGGTTATACGATTTAAGTACTAATTACGGTAATGGATTAGGAATTGGGAAGGTTTAATTAGATGAAGTGAACCCGCATTTGCGTGGAGAGAGAGTGGAACTCCATTTAGGAAAAACCACCCCCAGTCCACCCGATCGAGATTTGAAGTTTGAGCTTTCGAGAGAACTTGACAAAATTGAAATATCCTGAGTAGTTGAGAATGAACTGCTGGTAATCAAATAATAGGAAGTACCGTCCAAAGGTGAAGAAAATGGCGTGGTAGTACTTTTAATTGTTTCATTGGCATCATTATCATGAATTTGAAGATTAAACATTTTCGTGGGTACTGTCACTCCCACTTTAATCCACTGGAACTTATGTCTCGTCATTAATTGAATCATTATCACCATCATCATCATCTTCAGACTATGACGAACTAGTGCACAAAGAACTATAACTATTACCTGATTGATTTCATCTTGCAACAGTATTAAGAGACTGGCTATGACCTGCTGTATCCTCTGAAAAATTGAAAAAAAAAAATTATTAATAATAATACGTGGTGTAGTTAGGTACATTATGGTGCTATAAAATTTATATTATATACTTCTAATAAGATTTACGATAGGATCATTATTATTTCTATTTATAGGACTTGTTACTTTTGTAAGTGAAGCAATGGACTTTCGAGCTCCTAATGCCATAGAGTAAGTAAGTAAGAAATATATTATAAAAATTGTAACTTACAAACCACTGGTCCACAGAGCTAGCGTTTGAAGCAGGTTCATTTCCAACAACAGCCAAGAGGTTCAGATTCAACAGGAGATTCATACTTATTTGACAGTAATTTTGTTGCCATTTTAACTATTTTTACCCATGAAAGGACATGTTTACAGTAAGCTGAATTATAAAAAAATACTTTATTAATGACATATGAAAACGTATGGTATTGTCCCATCTCAATATTTGGTTTTGGGTACAAGATAGGCTAGCAACAAGAATTACATAAGTGTAACGTAAATTTTGAACATTAGAATACTTTTTCAGCAAGAACGTCATAATGAGTAATATTGCAAAATTGATGATTAAAAATTTAAAAAGATATGTTTTGTAAAAAAGACATAACAATAAATAGTAACTTTACAAGGCAGATTATTTTCTGCAAGAACTTCATATCTAGAAATAAAACTAACGTGGGCCGTATAGATGATTTCACGAATAAATTAATAAGTTAAAATAATAAATTATTGATTAAATAAACGTAGATAGAAAGTAGTCTTAACTTTACAGCGATATTGTCATAACAGAAAATAAGTCACTCTTTTAGAAACTTTGATCGTGCTCTCACTATAATGATCAAGTCACAAGTGGTATAAGACAGTGTTGCCACCAACATAGTCACAAAAGGCTAAGGCACAATAGTGACACTTGCTACTCTCTCGTGGTGAGTTTTAGAAGCTCAGATATGTCGTTCTAACTGTGACAAGTATAATATGTACCCTGTGCCATAAACTCAAATGGCAATTTTTGAGTTGTATCATTGCAGAAAATGAGCGATATAAATACTATACATTCAAATAATGTTTGATTGTGACCAAAATATCCTTGATCGGTCATGTTATAAGGATATTAAATTGTTTATTGCATATCTCCCTGTACAAGGTCGGGAACATAAGGATTTGAAGAAGGTTTGATTGCAAGGAATACATCCTATACGAGGTATGTACAAAAAACAAACAGGGGAGAAACAATGTGTGAGCGTTAGCCTTTTGAAAGTTTCCGGCCCTGGTTTTACATCGGTCCTCCACATTTATAACACCACGATAATACAATTAAAAAAACACGATTAGCATATGAATAATAGTGTTTACGGGAAATAGACATGCCTAAATCCAAGCCCTATTTAAACGGAAAATATTTGTTGGAGAGCTCCTTGGAAAAGAGCACCGCTGCAAGCATTTAGCCACAGAGACGTGGTAGTCCCAGTGATATAACAACCTGCCAACCGTCCCCTTGTAGAACATTAGTTCTGGGACGTTGTCATGTTCTCCGTGACGTGTGCTGCTGAGTGCATGTGATAGCTATTAGGGCGTGACCACAATACGTTGGTTTTCTCCTGTAGCGGTAGTGACGCATACAATTAGTCTGGGAGGTAGCGTAGAGTAAGAGCATCTTATGCTCATGTCAGCCGCCATCATTTAATATTCGAAAACCAGTATCGAGTCCATTTCGTAGCTTCTTTGTCATATTAGTATCTAGTATTATTATTTCATTAAGTCCGTGAGCCAATCAGCCATTT
Organism: Timema monikensis; assembly: GCA_902151445.1. Classification (NCBI taxonomy): domain Eukaryota; kingdom Metazoa; phylum Arthropoda; class Insecta; order Phasmatodea; family Timematidae; genus Timema; species Timema monikensis. The sequence continues at coordinate 10,518 of CABFVZ010006318.1, forward strand.
TTTTATTTCTCTTTTAATGTTTGATATTTTATCTATTCCCAAAAGGGTATCGGTATCATGTTAAAGGGTTGTTATTATTATTTTCATGTGTTGTTTTCTATATTTATTTATGTATAAAGGTATTTTGTACTGTTATTTCCTGGTGTTGTGACTGTGAGCCTGTCTTACCTTATATGTTTTTTAGTAGTTCTGAATTATTATTTTAAAGTTATACGTGTTATTTACTGTCAATGGTTTCCGCTCCTTGTTCATGACTTTGGTAATATTGTTGTTTTCCCTCATTATTTTTAAGAACTTAAATTTGAATATTTTTTAATTGATTTAAATATAGATCACTCGTCTTTCCCAATGAAGTAATACCATATCCTAGATGTGATTCTTTTAGCCTATGATACACTATTTTTAGAATATCAAATGTAACATATTGTTTTAGTATACATACATTAACCATTCCCGCTCTTAGCTTCCTACTCATTATGTCTATGTGAGTATTCCATTTCATATGAGAATAAATTGTTAGCCCAACTCAACTTGAGAGAATGTTAAACAATTACATGGTTTTATATTATGTAAACAACCAGTCCAAGCTAACTAATACTTTATAACACGCTTCTGTTAGTAGTAGTAGTAGTAGTAGTAGTAGTAGTAGTAGTAGTAGTAGTAGTAGTAGTAATACTGGTTGTACAAGCATCCTATCCTCCTTATATTGGCAGTAAACATACTGGTGCCGTACCTTTGCCCTTAAGTCCCTACCCGCAGCCTATTAAAAACACTAGTTCTTTCGAGGATCTATATTGCTTACTTCTCCCTTTTAAAAAAATATAATTTGTGTTGGCAATAACCTAGTCAGGGTAAAATAGCAATAACAACAAAATAATAAATAATAATAATAATAATAATAAATTGCAACACAAGCAGTTTCTTACTATCAATTCTTAGAGATATGTTCTATGCCATAAATTAAAAGTTGGACGATTATCCATGACAATTTCACATATAAAACGATTGTAGGTAGGTGTCGTCACCTCGCTTGAGACGCCCTACGTCTTACTATGAAACGTGCCCAGAGTCTATCAAATGTTTGGTCCAGCCTGTATAATTACCTGGGAGAGACCTGACCTCGCGTGACTCCATGTATCGTAACTTACCTCATTATTTTCATGTTTTGAAATGCCATCATCTTCAGGAAGCTGAGATAAACCAGTCATTTATTCTAAACTTGTTAAGCTAGGTCAAATGGTCAGTTTGAAAATGACCCACTTTGTGAATAAAACGATTGATAAGTAAGAGAAATAAATATGTATTCGTTGACAACACAGAGTGAATCGAGCTGATCTGGAGCGAGCTACTGGAGTGAGCTACTGGAGAGAGCTACTGGAGCTAACTATTGGAGCAAGCTACTGGAGCAGGCTACAAGGAGTGAGCTACTGGAGCGAGCTACTGGAGCAAACTACTGACGTGAGCTACTGGAGCAAACTACTGGAGCAAACTACTGGAGAAAACTACCGGAGAAAGCTACGGAGAAAACTACTGGAGCCAACTACTGGAGCAAGCTACTGGAGCAAGCTACTGGAGCAAGCTACTGGAGCAAACTACTGGAGCAAGCTACTGGAGCAAACTATTGGAAGCAGGCTACTGGAGCAAACTACTGGAGCAAGCTACTGGAGCAAACTACTGGAGCAGGCTACTGGAGCAAGATACTGGAGCAAGCTACTGGAGCAAACTAATGAAGCAAACTAAAGGAGCAAGCTACTGGAGAGAGCTACTGGAGCAAACTACTGGAGCAAGCTACTGGAGAGAGCTACTGGAGCAAACTACTGGAGCAAGCTACTGGAGAGAGCTACTGGAGTGAGCTACTGGAGCAAGCTACTGGAGCAAACTACTGGAGCAAGATACTGGAGCAAGTTACTGGAGCAAACTACTGGAGCAAACTACTGGAGCAAACTACTGGAGCAAACTACTGGAGCAAACTACTGGAACGAGCTACTGGAGCAAAGCTACTGGAACGAGCTACCGGAGCAAACTATTGGAGCAAACTACTGGAGCAGGCTACTGGAGCAAGCTACTGGAGTGAGCTACTGGAGCAAACTACTGGAGCAAACTACTGGAACGAGCTACTGGAGCAAGCTACTGGAACGAGCTACTGGAGCAAACTATTAGATCAAACTACTGGAACGAGCTACTTGAGCAAGCTACTGGAACGAGCTACTGGAGCAAACTATTAGATCAAACTATTGGAGCAAACTACTTGAGCAAACTACTGGAGAGAGCCACTGGAGCAAACTACTGGAGACAAAATTCTGGATCAAACTACTGGAGAGAGCTAATGGAGCAAACTACTGGAGCAAACTACTGGAGCAAGCTACTGGAGCAAGCTACTGGAGCAAGCTAATGGAGCAAGCTAATGGAGAAAACTACTGGAGCAAGTTACTGGAGAGAGCTACTGGAGCAAAATACTGGAGCAGGCTACTGGAGTGAGTTACTGGAGCAAGCTACTGGNGCTACTGGAGTGAGCTACTGGAGCAAGCCACTGGAGCAAGCTAATGGAGCAAACTACTGGAGCAAGCTACTGGAGAGAGCTACTGGAGCAAACTACTGGAGCAAACTACTGGAGCAAACTACTGGAGTGAGCTACTGGAGCAAACTATTAGATCAAACTACTGGAGCAAACTAATGGAGCCGGCTATTTGAGAGAGCTACTGGAGCAAACTACTGGAGCAGGCTACTGGAGTGAGCTACTGGAGCAAACTACTGGAGCAAACTACTGGAGCCGGCTACTGGAGTGAGCTACTGGAGCAAACTACTGAAGCAAACTACTGGAGCAAGCTACTGGAGAGAGCTACTGGAGCAAACTACTGGAGCAAACTACTGGAGCAAGCTATTGGAGAGAGCTACTGGAGAAACTACTGGAGATAACTACTGAAGCAAACTACTGGAGCAAGCTACTGGAGAGAGCCTCTGGAGCAAACTACTGGAGAGAGCTACTGGAGCAAACTACTGGAGCAAGCTACTGGAGAGAGCTAATGGAGCAAACTACTGGAGCAGGCTACTGGAGTGAGCTACTGGAGCAAACTACTGGAGCAAACTACTGGAGCCAGCTACTGGAGTGAGCTACTGGAGCAAACTATTAGATCAAACTACTGGAGCAAACTACTGAAGCAAACTACTGGAGCAAGCTACTGGAGAGAGCTACTGGAGCAAACAACTGGAGCAAGCTACTGTAGAGAGCTACTGGAGCAAACTACTGGAGCAAGCTACTGGAACAAACTACTGGAGCAAACTACTGAAGCAAACTACTGGAGCAAGCTACTGGAGCAAGCTACTGGAGCAAACTACTGGAGCAAGCTACTGGAGAAAACTACTGGAGTGAGCTACTGGAGCAAGCTACTGGAGCAAACTACTGGAGCAAGCTACTCAAGCAAACTACTGGAGCAAGCTACTGGAGCAAACTAATGGAGCAAGCTACTGGTGCAAACTACCTGAGCATGCTAATGGAGCAGGCTACTGGAGTGAGCTACTGGAGCAAGCCACTGGAGCAAACTACTGGAGCAGGCTACTGGAGTGATCTACTGGAGCAAGCTACTGGAGCAAGCTACTGGAGCAGGCTACTGGAGCGAGCTACTGGAGCAAACTACTGGAGCAAACTACTGGAGCAAACTACTGGAGCAAACTACTGGTGCAAACTACTGGAGCAGGCTACTGGAGCAGGCTACTGGAGTGAGCTACTGGAGCAAGCCATTGGAGCAAACTACTGGAGCAGGCTACTGGAGTGAGCTACTGGAGCAAACCACTGGAGCAAGCTACTGGAGCGAGCTACTGGAGCAAACTACTGGAGCAAACTACTGGAGCAGGCTACTGGAGTGAGCTACTGGAGCAAACTACTGGAGCAAATTACTGGAGCAAACTACTGGAGCAAACTACTGGAGCATACTACTGGAGTGAGCTACTGGAGCAAACTACTGGAGTGAGCTACTGGAGTGAGCTACTGGAGCAAACTACTGGAGCAAGCTACCGGAGCAAACTACTGGAGCAAACTACTGGATTGAGCTACTGGAGCAAACTACTGGAGCAAACTACTGGAGCAAACTACTGGAGCGAGCTACTGGAGCAAACTACTGGAGCAAATTACTGGAGCAAACTACTGGAGCAAACTACTGGAGCAAACTACTGGAGCAGGCTACTGGAGCAAACTACTGGAGCAAATTACTGGAGCAAACTACTGGGGCAAACTACTGGAGCGAATTACTGGAGCAAACTACTGGAGCAAACTACTGGAGCAAACTACTGGAGCAAACTACTGGATCAAACTACTGGAGCAAACTACTGTAGCAGGCTACTGGAGCAAGCTACTGGAGCGAGCTACTGGAGCAAACTACTGGAGCGAGCTACTGGAGTGAGCTACTGGAGCGACCTACTGGAGCAAACTACTGGAGCAAACTACTGGAGCAAACTACTGGATAAAACTACTGGAGCAGGCTACTGGAGTGAGCTACTGGAGCAAACTACTGGAGCAAATTACTGGAGCAAACTTTTGGAGCAAACTACTGGAGCAAAATACTGGAGCAAACTACTGGAGCAAGCTACTGGAGCAAACTACTGGAGCAAACTACTGGAACAGGCTACTGGAGAGAGCTACTGGAGCAAGCTACTGGAGCAAATTACTGGAGCAAACTACTGGAGCTAACTACTAGAGCAAACTACTGGAGCATGCTACTGGAGCAGGCTACTGGAACAAACTACTGGAGCAAACTACTGGAGCAGGCTACTGGAGAGAGCTACTGGAGCAAACTACTGGAGCAAACTACTGGAGCAAACTACTGGAGCAGGCTACTGGAGTGAGCTACTGTAGCAAACTACTGGAGCAAACTACTGGAGCAGGCTACTGGAGAGAGCTACTGGAGCAAACTACTGGAGCAGGCTACTGGAGTGAGCTACTGTAGCAAACTACTGGAGCAAACTACTGGAGCAGGCTACTGGAGTGAGCTACTGTAGCAAACTACTGGAGCAAACCACTGGAGCAAACCACTGGAGAGAGCTACTGGAGCAAGCTACTGTAGCAAACTACTGGAGCAGGTTACTGGAGCATGCTACTGGAGCAAACTACTGGTGCAAACTACTGGAGCCGGCTACTGGAGCAAACTACTGTAGCAGGATACTGGAGTGAGCTACTGGAGCAAACTACTGGAGCAAGTTGTGGTGACAAGGGAGAGTTGTAGAGGTTCGTGGTGACATGGGAGAGTTTTAGAGGTTCGTGGTGAGAAGGGAGAGTTGCAGAGGTTCGTGGTGACAGGGGAGAGTTGTAGAGGTTCGTGGTGACATGGGAGAGTTGTAGAGGTTCGTGGTGACAGGGGAGAGTTGTAGAGGTTCGTTGTGACAAGGGAGAGTTGTAGAGGTTCGTGGTGACAGGGGAGAGTTGTAGAGGTTCGTGGTGACATGGGAGAGTTTTAGAGGTTCGTGGTGACAAGGGAGAGTTGTAGAGGTTCGTGGTGACAGGGGAGAGTTGTAAAGGTTCGTGGTGACAAGGGAGAGTTGTAGAGGCTTGTGGTGACATGGGAGAGTTGTAGAGGTTCGTGGTGACAAGGGAGAGTTGTAGAGGTTCGTGGTGACAAGGGAGAGTTGTAGAGGTTCGTGGTGACAGGGGAGAGTTGTAGAGGTTCGTGAGGGTTAGGAGGCATGAAGAACATTTTCTTTCAATTTGAATTTAAGACATTTTACTTATTCTAATTCAAAGTTCGTGAAAAAATTCGTTATTCTTAATCAAATATTCAACGTAATTATATATTCAAATCAACTATAAATCTCACTTTTGTTTGTTCTTTTATCTTTGGGACATATATAGTTCTACAATAACAACTATTTTACGTACAAAGAACACAATTTCAATACATGTAGAATATTTTTAAATGTTAGTATTTATATTGTTAACTTTGGGTAAGGTTTCCCCGTTCAGACACAAGAGCATTGGCTTTCTAAAAATGATTGACGGTTATTTCCAGTCTAGACTTTGAAATATTTCTTGTTTAAAATAGCACTTTAAATAATTATGTTGTTTCGCATCAACAAAAAATGGCAGACTAATATACAGCTATGTTCACAAAACCGACGGTTAAATATGGAGGAGATATTAAGTAAGACGGTTGTTGATGCCACTGGTCTTGTCCACAACTACTACTACAGCACTAACACTAGCACTAGCACTAGTTCCCATGATATCCTGTGTGTGATCATGAGAGCAGATGTTTGTGGGTGTTTTCAAGAAGGAGATGCCCTCCATCCCATATCGGAGGGTGTGTTCAGGAACCTCACCTGCCTTCCTTTGTTGACGACGGACAATGACAGTATTCAGGGATTACAATCCCACTACGACACTCCAGTTCCTTTATGAAGATAATTACTTTGAATTGTCAAATAAATTATAGCCATCCATGTTTGTGTAATCTCCATGAACTTAAAACGAAGTGTAGCAACCTGCAGAGATCCCCGTCACAATGTGTTGTGTGTAGTTCACACATGATTCACACTCATAGTTTCACACCATCAAGTGTCTCTCAGGCTAGTCACATACAAACATGTGTTGGTCATGTTGTTCTAAGCACAGGCGGAAGGTTTTTAGCAGCTTCACACGAGGCTATTTTTAAACAGAACTAGATGGGAAAATAGCCACAATTACCACTATTTGTTTAAAAACCGGTCCTTAATATCACAACATCTGATAACAACACGTCCTGCCATTTGTCTGAACTAAACAAGGGGGGATGAGCAGGGTATTGTTTGGAGGAAAAATACAACCATTTGCGTGAACGTGACCAAGGAAAAGAGTCGTTATTCCAACAAGCCATGCTTCTAACCATGTAACTAACCTCCAGATATCCAGTCAAAGGTGAGGATGACGCCTCATACCTTGCGACCACTGTTGTAAGTGATTTAATTCTATTTTATTTTATTTTATTTTTAGCACCATTTCTTACTAACCATTCAGGTTAAACCCGTTTTACTCTAATAAATGTTCAAATATTTAAAAATAAAGGTACAGGCACATATTTTAATAATTTGTGAGAGTGTAAATATGTGTGACGTGTTCTAACCAGACTTGATAGCAAGACTCCAGTAAAACATTGTGACGTGATCTAACCAGACTGTGCCTAGTCGGTTATCAAAACACTGTTGGTCGACATCTCTAACTAGTTAGTCTCTAACTTCTCTCCAACTTCTTCTATTGGTCTTTGTCCAAGGCAGCCAGTGGGTGGGTAGAGCCTCTAGGGGTTAATTAAAAATGGTGGGTGTGGATAAAGTATTCGAATAAAGAGATTGAATTGGATGAGGCTAATTCGGAAGTTTTATTTTGAAGAAACGTTAACGTTAACGTTAACATACATTTTATTACATTTAAAACACTAGTTACATAGGGAAACAAAAAGGTTAATTATTAATACTTGAAAACAAACATATTGTTAAAGTTGTGATAAATTAGTCTCTCTTTTATTCCTCCCATCGGTAAATACCCCAAAGCCAACACGAAAAGAACGACTATTCGTTAAGTACCTCTTAGTACGTCTTAATAGCTTGCGAGCTAACCTGTAAGTGTCTCACTGCTCCCCTTCTTAGTATTATCCAAAACGGACGCTACAATCTGATGTGCTGATTGGCTAGTTGTTCGCGCCAAACCTCCCCTTTCCACACGTGCATTTCACCACTTCCTGGTACAAATAAAACAAAACAGCACGATTCTTAAAAGTGAAAGATAAAAGTAATACATTTAGATGACGCTATAGTTTCAACAAATATTTTACAAGAATGAAAAACTACTATATTTAAAAGTTAAAGGCCTAAAAATGAAGTTAATGAATAGAAATATAAAACATATATTGCTGACAACTTTGACTATGATTTGGTCTACTTAATATTAACATGAAACCTCACATTTTCTTAAAATTAAACATTTAGACTGACTAATTTAATAATCTAGAGATTAAACTAGGCCCTAGAAAAATATATTTCATTGAAGATGCTGAAGTCTATTTATTAAAATAGGCCCAGTTGATTAGAAAACAATAATGTACTATGAGTGTAGTACTCTCAGCATCTTGATAATGTCAACATGACTTTAATAAACTTAAGGGGGGATTTTGTAAAATCATATATAAAATGTTACTAAATATCTTTGAATATTATAAATATTGGTCACTTGCAAGCCTATTACAACCATAGAGAATTTAGTGGTTTTAACAACACAAACAATGGCAAACTTATATATATATATATATATATAAATGTAATGGTTGAGAGGCAAGGGCCTAAAACCCTGACCACTTTACAAGACAGTTGATAGCGAGACTCCAGTGACTCAGAGTTAATTGAAACCATGACGAAAAGAGTAAAGGCTGCTATTTATAAGAATGTTGATACTGGCCATACAATAACTATCCTCGGAGAATTCAAAGCGCCTTTTGGAGGAGGTTACTGGTAATAACGGAGCTGCCTTATTTCTCGACATTTCCCCTCCACTCGAGGAAAGGACCAACTGGTTTGCATGCACAGCATTGATACGGTAGGCCGTGGGTTCAACCCGGCCTCTGTCAAGCTGAAACCTGTGCGTTTTACGACCGGCTGGAGAATCGAACCTCTGTGTGTCGGCAGTGGATGGACATCATACTAACCATATCGTAACATTTGAATGGTTTTAGTCATATTCAACTTAAGGATAAGAGCGAAATGGACCTATGAGTTCGAATCTTGGCAACGTGCTATAGGAACTATTTAAAATAAATGGCCTATCTGTTGTTTCTGGTTCTCTACAGGCAGAATTCAGGTGCTGCTTCTATAAACCAACTAGCCTGTATGATGAGAGGGGAACAACTAGCCTGTATGATGAGAAGGGAACAACTAGCCTGTATGATGAGAAGGGAACAACTAGCCTGTATGATGAGAAGAGAACAACTAGCCTGTATGATGAGAAGGGAACAACTAGCCTGTATGATGAGAAGGGAACAACTAGCCTGTATGATGAGAAGGGAACAAC
>CABFVZ010006319.1:4126-19531 GCA_902151445.1 Timema monikensis
CCCCCCCCCTCAACTGGTTTCCACTTTCCCTCCACGCAAATATGGGTAAACGTCCTCTAAATTTAACCTTCCTCACTTCTAGCACATTAACGTGATTAGTACATATGCGTGTAGCACTAACGGGTAGTAGTAAGTCATCATCATCAACAACTGTTTCGAGCCAATGTCTGGGTCAATTTAGTAATGCTTCCATCTTCCTCTATCCTTGCACAATTGTTGTCATCTGCTCCTCCTATTTCTTTCTTGGCCTCTCTTCGTGTTTTTTTCTACACACTTTTCATTATTTTCTTTGGTATCCTCTCCGTTTCCATCCTCATTACATGTCCATACCATCTCAGGCTTGCTTCCTCTATTATTCCACTCTTTCCCGGGTAACTTTATCCCTAATCTTGTTTCTCCTCGTGACAGCCAACATGCTCCTCACAAACTTCATTACCATGGCCTCTACTTTCCTAGTCTTTACATTCAAGTCCATGTTTCAGCTGCTTATGTGACAATGAGTACAAAGAACGCCCTGTACATTTTCTTAAATTAAAGGCATTTCTCTTCTCCATAGCAGGTTTCATACAAACCTATAGAATAACTCTCTTCTCATTAGACCCTCTCTAGTTCTACCTTGTGCCTCAATCACGCTTCTAAGATATTCTCTGTTCTGTACTTTTCTCAGCTCTACTCCATCCAACTTTATAGCTTTACTAGATCTTATCCTCTTCCTTGTCATTACCATCACTTTACACCCCACCATGCTCAATTTTACTCTACACTCTTTCATTTCCTTATTCCATTCATGTAACAACTACCATTACCATTACAACTAGGGGCACTTCCCTGCTTCACACACTTTTAAAAAAAAAAATTGAAACCACTCCGTCCTTCCACTATCCGTCTTTCTTAATACAACTTCTGTTGTCTTCATACATGCTTTTCACTCTCATTACAACTACTCTTTCCTATTTGGCCTCCTCCATCACATTCTAAACTATATATTTTCTATCCACGCCATCATACCCCTTTTCCACATCCATAAATAGCATTACAAAGTCGCTCCAAAATTCATTCCTTCTTTACACCAGCTGTCGTATAGCAAAGATCCAAGTCTATTGTAGACCGCTACTCCTAAATTCGTGCTTTTCCTCTTTTCACCTTCCTTTAATTTTATTTCTTATTCTATTTTCAAGTAAATTCCCATATATTTTTGTAAAGTGGAACATCACCGTTATCCCCTTATAATTTGTACACCTCTTCCTATCTCCTTTCTTTCAAATAGGTATTATAACTACCTTTTTCCAGTCTTCTTGTACCGGGTTGATGGTTCTCCTTCCAACCCACTATCAGCACCCTGTATAACCAGTGTATGCCTGCTTCAACTACAGCTCTTTATCATTTCCACAATCAGTTCGTCCAAACCCGGGGCTTTTCCTTGTTTCCCCCTCTTCTGCTATTTCTTCGTGCTCCTCTGTTTCACTCTCATTTCTTTCCTTTTCCTGATTGAACATCTCAAAATATCTCGTCCACGGTTTCTTTTCTTCCTATGCTGTTTTAAACGCTCCTCCTTATTCATTCATATTTCTAACTTCTTGTCTTTTCTCTATCTCCACTCCTCTTTCTTACCAGACTCTTTAACACCTTACGTCCTTCCACGTCCCATTCCAGCATTTCTGTTCATTTTTGCATCCAATCATTCTTGATTTCCCATACAACTCGTATCGCTCTTTTCTTCCTCTCCAAATATTCTTCCTCGGTTTTCTCAATTCTCTTCTTAAAACTCCTCTGCTCCACTGCTTCCTTCACCATGTCGTTCTACCAATGTGTCTCCTCACACCTCCTATCACTTGTCCTCCGCCTCTGCAGCTCCCACCAAACTGTTCTCAAACCTTTCCCATTCCACTTCTACACTTTGCAACTCATCCTTGGGCATTATTAAGCTTCTTGCGTTTCTTAGATACGGCTCTATTTCCTCTTCATTTTTTAGCTTCCACGTCCTTATTCTTCTTTCTTGTCTTACAACTTTAACGTGGTGCTAAAAAAATATTCATGAAGATCAAGCGGATTTTTCTAACTTAATTTAAAGACAAAAAACTACAACCAAATCCCAAACTGCCCGACTTTTTAAGGACTCGCACCCGTGGTCACGTTGAAAAAGGAGTTTGTCTCGTCTAATGTGATTTACGAGTGACAGGGCGTACCGAGTTCGAATTCCGGTCGAGTGTACCGAGTTTTATTTGACATCAACATAGGTACTCTTGCTTGATATACATTCTGCCCTATCCCAACACAAAGCTAATAATACAGATGTATAGTATAGTAAGACATGTGGTCGCCAAGGTATGTCCCGACTTGCGGTGATGCTGATAACACCTGCTTCCTTCTGCCAATGGCTTTGTCAGAATACGCTAATAGAAGAGAGTCTTTAGTTTGGTCTCCCTCCTCTTGAACTGGCGAAACAAAAGCGGAGTAATTGCACGTTGATGGCGGACCAAGGTTGTCTGCAGTCCAGGTATTAAATCTACAGCGGTCGTTGTGCTTTGTTAGCCCTTCCCCCCTCTCTTTCCGTCTCAAGGGCAGACCCTCAGTCGGTGGCGTCATTTTACCCACCCCATTCGTCCCGTGGCATAATTTTTTCAACGGGCACCTTCCTCAGTTTATTTGCTCTTGGGTCAGTTCTATGACCCCTAGGTGTTAGCACAATATGCCAATTAATCCACTTGAAGTAAAATAATGTTAATATGCTAATTAATTTCGATGACGATAAGTTAAAATCCATTGTGTGTAGTGTGTAATATGTATCCTTCGTTTTCCTTGTAATAGAACAGGCTTGCCTTGCATTATTCCACCATGGCTTAGTTTAAATAATAGAATCATAGGATAATCCGTCGAGGGAAGACTGCTACATTTAAGGCTAAATAGTGTAATACATTAATGTGGGATGGAAAGCAACGCGGGCTGTTTTTTTTTACAGCAATAAACATTTTCTGCCAAAATAAAATATTGCTTCAGTAGATACTCTTTGATTATTTATTTTACGCATAGTAATACCAATTCTTTAATATTTGTCATGGGTATAGTGGTATTCGAACAGGAACTGTACTGAATATTCCTGTTCACATTTCGCGATGCAAATGACGTAATAATTCAAGAACGGTTGAGTAGAAAATTTAAAAACGTATCTAGTTTAATACATATTTATTTTGTTTAGGTTAAAAAATGATTTTTTATTAAAATTGCAAAATTATTCACCTAGTCCTGTTGATCGAATTACAAATGTTATAGTTAAACGTCAAAATTTTAATGTGACACTAAATATAATATAAGGAATATACAAATTGTATTTTTAAAAAAACCAGTAAAAAAGCTATGACGGTGTACCAAGATTTTTATTTTATTTTGTCAAACTGTTGAATATAAATCAAAAATTGAATCGTTTAGACTAGTGTATGTTAATATGAATTTTTATATATTATATGCTATATAGTATATTCAATTTCTAGCATATTTTAAACAATTGGTTACAATTTCCGTAACAATTGGACCAGTTTTATAAACCTAATAATCACATTATTATTTTGACTTTGAACCATAATTTTGTTATTAAATTAACGTGTTGGCCTAATTACAAATCTCTTCCCGCTCAACTAAAATATTATTGGTACGACTAAAGAGGGTTTTAATATGAATCGACTGATTAATTTATTTAAATAAATTAAACTCTTGGAGCACTTGAGATAAGTGTTTAAGAATGGGGGTACAAATCTTAAACATGGGGCTAAATCAATCCGTCCTGGAACAGCACGGTGCTGTTTTCTAAATGAGGAAATGAGTATGAGACTGGTGGGTTTTTTTTTTCTTCCGAGCTCCACCCACCAGTTCCTCGCAGCTGTACCAACAGCCGAAACTTAATATCACCGCTATGATCGACTCGTGTCCATGAATGTATGTTTTGGCAGTATGTTATCCGAGGACAATCTTTTTTTTTTTTTTTTTTTTTTTTTTTTTTTTTATTTAGATCATCAAGGCTATAAAGACACTTCCTGTTAGTTCGCACCGTCAGCTAACTTTTCCTCCCAGCTTCTAAAAATACTCTCACGCGATTTATCTGAATCTATTTCTGAGAGTTATACAAATTCTGGTCTTCTATCGCTCTTCGTATTGTCTGCTCTATTTACATAAGATCAAGGTTCTTCTATTGTGTATAGGTTCGGTCACGAGGGTCATCAGATTCCTATCTCTGTTGGCGATCAACATTAAGTTCAATTTTTTTTAAAAAAGGTCCTGTTTTAAAAATACATTCAAATTGATTTATAACTAATACTAAACGTTATGCTTTTGTGTTTAAACTAGTTATTAAAATGTTAAATAAGCGTTTTACTACAACTTTTAGCAATGTACCAATTTCTCAAGGGATTAGCTACAGTCTTTAACTGTGTCGGTGGCCTGTTGGTCTAGGGCTCTCGCGCTAGCCATGACTAACGATGACTGAGAGGTCAGGGTTAGAATCCCGGTTAGGTGTACTGAGGGTGATTCCCCCTAAAGGATTTTCCACTCCGCCTCCACTCAAATATGGGTACGCCTCCTCTAAATTCAAACTTTCTCATTCATAGTACATATGCATATAACTTTGACAGGTATTAAGATTCTATGCTAAAAAACAAACAAAGCTTAAGTCTGTCTTAGATAGGAAGGAACTTAATTGACAAACGTTGCTAAAATTGTTCTAATATATTTGTTGTGTAGACGTATAGCAGGGGTCGTTATTCTTTTTGGGCCGCGATCGACCTTTACATCTATCGAAGGTCCCCCGATCACCCTTTGTTTCTCCACTCTACTTTTAGTCTTTTTTCTTTTCTATACATCTTGTATTTATTCCCTAAATTCAATTTTTTCTCCAGTACTTATGTCACTATCTTTATAAAAAAAATTACATAAAATGAATAAAATGTACACTCGTACCCTGAAAGGCAGCAGTCTTACCTTGACGGATTACATTATGGCCATATCTAGTGAGTTAAACCATAGTGTAATAATGCATGGTAAGCTTACCTTTTCGTCACAATGTAGTTTTCTTACGCGATCGACTGAAAATTGCTGCAAGATCGACTGGTCAGTCTCGATCGACCTGTTGCCGACCCCTGACTTATATTAAAGTAATCTCCAGCTGTCACTTTTAATAGATTTTATCCATACCGATAAAATATTACAAATACTATAGGAGAATGTTATCAATGTAGTCTGAAAATAAATATGTCTGTATTTTTTATATAGAGTTGTTCGAGTAGAGCTTGGCTGCTAAAGTCTTCCATAAATAAATATATTATTATTATTATTATTATTATTATTATTATTATTATTATTAGCACCGCGTCTTACTGCCCGTTCGGGTTATACGCACTTACGCTAATGTGTAATGGTAGGGTGACTGTGAAATGAAATGGAGGACCTACAGTTTAACGTGGGATCCGAACCACAGTGGAGGCCCGGCATTTCCCACATGCACAAGTTGTGATTAATACACGTCTCGTCAGAGGTGAAGGAAGGGTTTGGTAATCAGATAAATCTGTACCGGGACCAAGAATTAAACCCCGGACCCCCAGCACAGAAGTCCGACCCTTAACCTGAGACCACCAGGTCACTCATAATAAATAAATATAGTATTTTTTAGAAAAGGGACTCAAAATAAAGTTTTATTATTCAATACTATACTGAGCTCACTAACCTGGTTTGTCGGTGATGGAGAGGTTGAGGTTCAAATCCTGGCCGGATGCACTTAAGTGGTTTTCCCTAAATGGATATACACTTTCTCTCCATGGAAATTCGGGTACATTTTCTCAATTGATACCAGCTTCAACTTTACCCTATTAGTGTAATTAAATACCACTATCCCAGACAGTAATTAATACGCGATGCATATTTAAAAAAAGATGGGAGCTTATATAACGCCTTTGTGCTTTTGGCCACGGCACGACCCTGACATTTAAAATTCAATGAAAAGTGAAAACTTGACTGAGAAAATATGCAAATTAGCCATGTGATTCCTTCTTGACAGTTGATTTCTGGCATGTTCTTAGTAATGAAAGTATATTATTATCATGTCTACTTTAGGTCTGTTTGATTTGTTGTTACCCTCGACCTATGACGTAGGGAGCGTGCATACTGATTATTTATTTGAACATAAAATTAATATAGTCGACCAAACTCCGGGCTGTAAATTCTTTGGAGCATCGTTTTATAATGACCATTTGTAGAGTTTAAATGTATTTTTCGATTATTATTCTGTAATCTGTTTTTCTCAATTTGCATAAAGTTAGGTTTTATCGTATCGGAAGAATCCTACAAGTTTGGTTTTAAAATCATTTATATTATCATTAGTAAAGGGTGACCTGGCGGTCTAAGGGGTAAGGTGTAGGACTTCTGTTCCGGGGTTCAATCCTCAGTCCCGGCACGGATTTATGTGGGAATGCCAGGCCTCCGC
Organism: Timema monikensis; assembly: GCA_902151445.1. Lineage (NCBI taxonomy): Eukaryota > Metazoa > Arthropoda > Insecta > Phasmatodea > Timematidae > Timema > Timema monikensis. Next base: position 10,593 of record CABFVZ010006319.1, read on the forward strand.
CGTGGTTCGGATTCCACGTTAAACTGTAGGTCTTCTATTTCATCTCACAATCACTCTACCATTACACATTAGCGTAAGTGCGTATAACCCGAGCGGGTAGTAAGACGCGGTGATGATAATAATAATAATAATAATAATAATATATTGAGCTAAACTACTAGTACTCATAATAAGAATCAATGGGAGTGGCTACTACTCACATTATACTCAAAATTTGTTGATTGTGCTTTAAATTATTTAATAAATTTTGTTGTTGTTCCTTATTAAAATAGATGCCGGTGACCTGGTGGTCTAGGGGTAAGGTGTCAGACTTCTGTGCTGGCGGCCGGGGTTCAATCCTCGGTCCCGGCACAGATTTATCTGATTACCAAATCCTTCCTTCACCTCTGACAAGACATCTTGTGATTGTGGGGAATGCCAGCCCTCCACCGTGGTTCGGATTCCACGTTAAACTGTAGGTCCTTCATTTCATCTCACAATCACCCTACCATTACACATTAGCGTAAGTGCGTATAACCCGAATGGGTAGTAATACGTGGTGCTAATAATAATAATAATAATAATAATAATAAAAAAGATTATATGAGCAAGTATGTACAATTATTGTGTCGTACCATTTATTTTTAAACAAAATCAGGGTGGAAATTAGATACTACAGTATGATTTTGGTAGGAATAACATTAAAAGTTTGTTACTAAAATTACTAAAATACTTTTAATACATTCATATGTCAAGTCATGTTTTCTGAAGCTGTCACTTTAAATAGATATTATCAATAACTATTGAATAACACAAATAATAAAGTAAATTGTTATCAATGTTGGCTGCAAATAAATATTATGTTTGAATTCTCTCTACAGCTTCCAACCAAAATCAGAGTATATAGCTTAGGCATTAAGGGGGAATAAAAAACCCATTAATACTTTGGAAAGAGGAGGATGGGTTGAGGGACTGGGTGGCTCTCGCGCACGTGTCGTAAGGACGCTGTTTAAAACAAAACAGGAGTAGTGTGCGTGTGTGCGTGTCTCGCACGTGGCCATGTTGCGTAAGTAGGCCACTACGCACTGGCCCCGACCTGGCACGTTGTAAACAAACCAGTGTTTCTGTTTATTACGTGGCGATGCCGAATCGTGAGCTTCTTTAACATATCGTAAGTTGTTTTTTAAAAGCAGGCGAAAGGGGTGCTTTTGTTTTAATGAGCTTTCTTCATTCACAATAAAATTTCTACTATTTTGGTAAATTCCTTCCCCTTTTTGATTTTTAAATCTAAATTCCGCCCCATCATTATAAGTGCTTATTTAAACTCCGTCCATATTTATAAGCTCTAATGCAAATTCCTTCATGTTTAAGCTCTTCATGTAAATTCCATCCCATCATTATAAACTATTATAAAAATGCTGTCCCATCATTATAAGCCCTTTGTAAGGGTTCTATGTAAATTAAGCTACTCCCTAATTCTCCCTAAGATAAAGAAACAATTAATATAATAAATTATAGCAAGTGTAATAATTATAATAATTAACATAATTTCGTTACATTTCAAACGTTTATTTCAACATATTGACATTTTACGACTCGAGTTTAGTGGTGAAACCTTCAAAATATAATACTTTCAATAACCCACAATTTAGTGTTCTCATAGAAGAACATCACTCATGGAATTTAAAAAAAAAATTTATATAATAAATAAAATGCCTCTATATTCACCGAGAAAATTACTCAGGTAAAAATGTACACTCCTCTTTTACCAAATCGAACACATTTCTTTACCACATTAAATCACCCCAAAACATTTCCACTGTTGCCTCTAATTTATTTTATTTTAATTTTTGTTTTTTATTTTATAATTCATTACAGGATCCAAAGAACTGGAGCTCACTTATAGGAATATGGATTATGTTAATGAAATGTTACGTGAATTTAACTATTAAAAAAAAGAAACATGAATTTATATATATATATATATATATATATATATATACAATACATATAATAGCCTTATAATTTGACAGATTAGATAATTTTTAAATAAGTGTGATAAAATCGATAGATTGCTTAATATCAATAAACACGAGGGGCGAAAAATAGTTAAAATAATAAGATAAGTAAAAAAATAATAAATAAATAATGAGAAGGTTATTTTTAAATAAATCTTTGTTGGTTTGTGTTGTAGACGGAATGTACGTCTCATTCTACGTATTTCAACACTTCTACAAATGTGTAAATATTGAGGTAGGGTGCAAGCGCGAGCCTATTTATTCAGTTTTGAGTGGAACGATTCACAAGAATATTTGTTGTGCGGTTCGTGGACGATGATAATTATTCACTAATGTTTGAATGGAACATTGCGTAAGCTTATTGGGAACATAATATTCCTAATTTTAGAGATTCCTGGGGGTGGAGGATTAAACAAGGGAGAGAATACACCCCAGTAGAGAGAAAGAGAGAGAAAGGTTTTTTTTCGTGGTTTTGAGTTATTTTAAACATAAAATACAGTTTTCTCTGCAGTAACACTTTCAAGTTCAAAAACATTGCTCCGAACTTTACACGTTGCTTTCATTGTTAGATTTAGCAGGATTGGGAAAACTCTGCCCCCAAATACATATTATTTGTGCAGTCCATAGGAACAAATTATTATTTACTAAATAAAACAGACGCACGAATTAATCCGCATAAATCTGTCAGGCTATAAATTGTTTTGTGAAATGTTAAAATATTTTAATCAGCTAGATAATATATTAACTCAAATTTTCTTGGAAAGGGTCTTTTTATACTTTTTTTGCTGTCAAATTTAATAAAATCTTACATTTCATTTGTGTTGTTTTATAGGTATTGATACTTTCTATCAAAGTGACAGTTGCAGATCACGTGACTTGACGTATGAATGTGTAAAAGTATATATATATAACCTTATCGCCCGCCCGTCCTCCGGGTTGAATGACACAGCGTGCTGCGAGTGTATGAGAGAGATAATATATAAACTGCGTATATGCAGGGCTTCCTTCTCGGCCCCCTCCCCTCTCCTCCCGGAAGTGCGTGCTACCAAGGCTTGTACGCCTATAATGCAAACAAGATCTAGTAGAGGCGGGAGCACAAATTTGGCTCTACCTCTTTTTTTGGCCCAACAAACTTTGTCATGCGTGTAGTTTAAGCACCTTCCTACCACCCTCTTCCTCTTCTACCCGCGTAACTCAAGTTCATATGCGTACATTAAAAAAAAGAAGCGTTATTTTGATTGGATTTTTCATCCGCCTCTCAATACGTTACGCAGATTTATTACACTTATGTATCAAAGATGAAGATAGAATTTTTGAAGGAATGTACCCGCAACTGCGTGGAGGAAGAAAGTTTTAATCGTTTAGGGAAAAACCGCCCTCGATACATCTGGTTGGGACTGAACTTCAACCTCATTGTCACCGGTAAACCAGACTAAATAAAATTGCCATTAATTATGTTAATACTAATCTAAACAGTTTTAAGTTAATTTTTCAAAATAAAAAGGTTTTTATTTGTTAATATATTTTCTCTTTGGTTCACCCGCTTCGTTGGCCGCGTGGTCTAACGCACTACTCTTGTGTTGGACTAGACTGCTGTAGACGGGGAGATCGAGGTTCGATCCCCGTTGGGTGCATCGAGGTTTTTTCCTAAATGGTTTTCCCCCTTTCCTTCCACGCAAATGCGGGTGCGCTTCATTTCAATTAGACCGATCCCTAAACTACTAGTGTAATTAGTATATAAGCGTTAAACTCGAACGGGTAGTAAGACGTGGTGCTAAAAAAAGTTGGTAACTGTCGAAGTAGGTGAGCATATAAAATGTCTGATCCTGAAGACTGGAGTTTGCTCCTTGATCTTGTTTGAGGGGAGTTGCCCTAATTTCCCCCTTCCCTTACAGTAATACTTCCTGACCTCTATCAGCCGATACGTTGGCGCAGAAAACCCGCATCTATGATCACGTTATCCTTATGCGTCAATTTCGTATAATACTGGATGGTCAGTGCCTGGGAGATCAGAGTTCAAATCCTGGTTAGGTGTTCTAGAGGTGGTTTTATGCTGAATGGTTTCCCACCTAACCTCCACGCAGATGCAGGTTCATTCTCTCTAACCACCTTGTGAGGATAATTCGAACGCCTACTAGTATATTTACCGATTGGGTAGCAGGATGAACTTTCAAATAGTTAATACATATTCTCAACAGCCTGTGGAATCGAACCAAGGTCCTCTTGACCTGTGGTTGATGAGGACTGAAGACCCTCAGTGTCATATTATAGATGGCCTTGGTTCAACAGCCTCAGCCGCTTCCCCCACCTCCTGCCCCCTCTTTCCGTCAAAATGTGGCTTGCGTGACTCTCTTCGCATGGTTTCCCTCCCCTACCAGTTTCCTTTCTGAAGTTTCGCTCGCGAAACCCTTTCTCTGTCGTGGGAATATCGCCCGTTGTGTTAGGTCAGTGACCGCCCAGTCGAAACGCTAGCTGTTGGTCTACCTTCACAACCGGTCTTCGACTGATTTAATTTAGTCATTCTTTAGGGGGTTAGTGAAGGAAACACTATTTTAATGTTTCGACTCGTGTCAAAGATATAGTTTCGAACGGTGACCATCAAACCACCGGCTTGGCAAGACTTTGGTTTGAGCCCTGTTTGCGCTTGAAACTAGACTTCGTGATGCAGAAGCAGGGGATAAAGAAAGTTTTTCTGAGCATCGCGTCTTACTACCCATTCGGGCTATTTACGCCTGTGTACTAATTATAATAAAAGTATTTGGGATAAGGAAGGTTGAATTTAAAGGATGTTTACCAGCATTTGTGATGAGTGAGTGGAAAAACATTTAGGGAAAACCACCCTCAGTACACCCGACTGGAATTGAACCACGATCTCTCCGTCATTGGTAGTCTAGTATATGGTGAGAGTAGAGTCTTAAACCATGCGACCATGGGTGAGATGAGAGTTGATTTTGGGGTGGTTTGTAAAGTCTATAAGGTCGGTGTTTGAATCCCGATGGGTACAAAGGTGGTTATATTTTTTTTATTCATTCCTCAAGTTATTTTGGGTGAATTTTCTCTAATGACAATCCTCCGTATATGTTATTTTTATTAAAACTTCAAATATGACCACACGATTCAGTAAGGAGATTGGGGTTAAATTTGGCTAATCTCACTTCTCCGCCGCGTATTACTACACGTCCGGGCGGGATATCTGCAAACAATTTAATTGGGGTTGGGATGAGGAAATTAAAATTGAGAGGAAATATACTCTTATTCGCTTGTCGGGAGGGTATGGAAAACTTAAAACCCCTCAATACATTTACGTGGGATTAGAACCCCCCCCCCTCCCCCTCAACCGGCAAACCAGACCAAGCGAGCTTGGCCTTTAGTCTACGTGCTCACCGATAAGATTATTTTTTCCTTTTCATTCCAGGTGAATGTGTTTGTTAAAGAATGTAAAAAATTTAGTTCATACATGGACACGATACAAGCCCATACGTGTGTATTCATACGTCTATTTATACGCTATCAAAGTAAGCAATATTATTTACACTTTAGTAATGATTGCTATTTACTGTGTGTGCTAAAGATAAGAATGTCTAGCAATTCAAATTGCTTACATGATTACTATTTTTTGCGTAATTTTTTGGCCATTGAAGATTGTTGCCGGAATTCTTTCAGTGGCGTCTCCTCCCAACTCAAAGCTTTACAAATAATACCTGGTTCGACCCCATGAGACGCCTACAGTTAAATAGTAGGCCCTATAAATGCGTTATACATTCAGGTACAACAATTCTTGGCGCCAGTATTGGATTATGTCTTAAGTTTGTCAATATTGTGATGGCCATAGAACAGACTTTTTTTAATTTCATTGTTTTTAGCACTGCACTAGCCTTTGATCTATATGATTATGTACTAATTTACACAAATGTGTTAGGGATTAGGAAGGTTTAATTTCGATTAAGTGTACCCGTATTTGCATGGTAGGAGAGTGGAAAGCCATATAATAAAAAAACTCCCTGCACCCGATCGGGAATGAACCCTGGTCTCCCCCGTCTTTGGCAGTCTAGCCTAACACGAGAGTAGCACGTTAGACCATGCGTCCACCTAAGCGCTTAACGGCTTATGTTACATTATTAGGATATTACTAATAGGTACACGGTCGGTGTCCTCATTGTCTAAGGCGTCACTCGCACAGTATGCTAAAGTTCCGATGACAGAAAGATCGATGTTCAAATCTCGGTCTGATGTACTGAGATCTTTTTCCAAAATTGGTTCTGCACTCTCCCTCTACGCAAATGCGGGTACACCCTATAAATAAAACCATCTTAATCCCTAAACCTTTAGCATAATTAGTTCTAAGCTTATAGCCCGAAAAGGTAGTAAGACGTGGGACTAAGAAATAAATACAAAAATAGGTACCCTCCTCTGGGAGATAAGCAGAACCAAGCTTTCCAAGAACTGTTGTTGACCTCTAAACACTCTGTCGCAGGTATACTGTGCTAATAAAATTCATTTTAAAAACGTTGATACTTGATCAATTCGCAGCTATTTTTAAGAGCTGAATCTTGATGCACAAAGCACTCTAAGCTTCACACTTTGATACTAACATAGACATATTATTATTATTATTATTATTATTATTATTAGCATCTTACTACCCGTTCGGTTTGTACGCACTTACGCTAATGTGTAATGGTAGGGTGATTGTGAGATGAAATGAAGGACCTACAGTTTAACAACAGTTTAACATGGAATCCGAACCACGGTGGAGGCCTGGCATTCCCCACATTCACAAGATGTCTTGTCAGAGGTGAAGGAAGGGTTTGTACGAAATAGATTGAGAGAGAAGAAAATGATCAGTTCACTGTGAGTCATATTGTTTTTCTTCTGATAATGTTGTTCTTCCTCTAATGAGTTTAAACACTCAACCGTTTACGCCTGGATATTGTAGTGTTGCATTTAAAAATAACCTTGGTGGTTCTGGTTTTCTATTCTCTATATAAGCTTTCACGGAATTTTTACTTTTTCATATCAAGAGAAAGTGTTGTAATCGTGAAAATTTTTCGCCTAGAGGTTTTAATGAAACTTTACTTTTTGTGTGTGTCTGAACTCAAAATAATAGATTTTTCAATTCTGTCTGTCTCCATGTCTTGTTTGTCTCTCTGTATGTCTGCCCGTCTGTCTGTCTGTCCCTGGCCATAGATTTGAAACGTTTTGATGGATTTTGTTCAGACTTGATATCTAGATGTTATTGTTAACGTATTAGTCTCGGAATAAAAATATATCGTACTAGTATCGAAAGAAAAGTATCGATACTATAGTCATTTAAAATTATCTATACCGTACTATTATCTGGAGAAAATAATCGATACTGTATCCATTATAAGGGTTGAAACTGTACTAGTGTCGGAAGAAAAGTATCGATAACAATAAGGATCGGAATTGAAATTTTATTCTGGAGAACTTTGTTTAGTCTAGTAATAAAAAATACAACTTTTAGATTATATTGATATTTTAATACTTTTTAAAAAACAATGAAAACTTTTAACAACTGAACCATAGTATAATTATGTTGGAAAATATTATAGAATTGAATGTAGGATAGGATGAAAAATTTTACTATAACTAGCTTTTATTAAAATATATATCTTACAACTATTTTATATCCTTCTTGAACTCTTGATTAAATTTATATAATTTGCCTTTCTTGGTTACATTTTGATGAAACTATGAAACAAAATAAAACATTCACAACTAAAATTAAAAAGTATTTAAAATTGGGCTCCCAATCTTCCTTATTGTAGTCACTGGGAAATAGGAGTGTATCCCCCCCCCCCACCAAAAAAAAAACTCCTGTTCCTTGCTTTGGAAACTATTCGCTCAACAGGAACTGATGTAGCTAATGCATTTAAAATATGAGTATGAGTGAAGATAACCAAACGGTTGTTTCGTTTCATACCGTTCTGATACCGGTGTATAAGTAGTCGTATCAGTAAAAGTATCGAGTAACAAAGTAGGCCAACTAGAAAGTATCGGAAGTAAAATATTAATACTTTTTTCACATCCCTAGTAACATCACACATTTAATTGGTATTTGTATTTTCCTCCTCCACTGTTTGTTCTCCTTCCGATGGACAGCTCAAGCAAAGAACGTCTGCCCCCTCCTTCAACCAAGGAGCTTCTCTAATTATGAATTCCTTGGTATCAAAGACCCAGGCGCTGGGCTGTTAAGAGCGTTATCTTGAGTTACTCACAAGCAGGTAGATAATGGCGAGCGATCCTACCCCATGGCGGCGTGCAACGGTGCATGCAAGTCAACCGCGCCCCGCCCCAGTTTTCCTGGACTTTTGTTTACTAAGGATTTTTAATATGCTTTTTCTGAACCGACTTATTATATTATGCATGATGGCTACGGGCAGGGTGAACGCGGAAAAGTCGAGAAATTTCTTGACGTCTAGGTAAAACGGGAAATGTCAACTAATTTAATTAAATGTATTTAAAAAAAACTGGGAGTTTAAATACGGGATTTTAATTATTTAAGATAACTTCTGTAGCCACACTGTTATATTAACACGCGACTTACAAACTATCTTTATTCAAGAACAAGCACAACACCCAGTTCTTCATCCCTGTGAAAGTGGAAAGCTACGATTTCAACGGACGATGCATTTTTTGATCATGCAAGGTATAGAACGCAGGACCCTTATCTAACTGCTAGGATCATATGAGTTTAATTAATGGTTATATAAACACTTTTTGAAAATCTGAAATTGTTGTCTTGGAATTAAACGACCTTTCCTCTTTATTTAAAAACGTTTTGTCAGTTGATCCCGGTATTCTCATGAGAGATATTCAAGAACTGTTGATATCACCATGTAAGGAAAATTAAACTCACTCTTTTTACTGGAGAAATAATTTATTTATTTTGGCCAGATAATTATTTTTTGTGATAAAATC
>CABFVZ010006320.1:0-19525 GCA_902151445.1 Timema monikensis
CACAGCACCAACGGTGTGGTGGCAATAAATATCGCACACTCCAAAGCGATCAGTTTGCAGCTCAGTGCCTTCAAAGATATCACGACATGTCTTTGTTTCAGCAAAGCCCCACGCTATGAAGCATAAACCCGATGAATAATTTGAAGATCCCGGAATTGAGGTATCACTGTGAATAGGTGTTTAAAGCATCATCAGTTTATTCAGCTAGCTATTCCACCATTAATAGCTGGGCCATTTTAAACGTTACTGTTGTATACCTCCTTGGTGAGAATTTCTCTACAGTTTTAGCATATCCCAAACAAATTACCTTCGTAGGAATAATGTTTATCGGCATTTCTGTTTTCTAAATTGGCCAATACCTTTTCTACTGAGGATGGCTGGAAAGACGTTTCTTCATGGTGTTTTACTTGTCTATTTGTTGCTGTGGGTGGCATGTGCTGATATTCAGAAACTCTCCTGTGCAGGCCTAGGTTAGGGGGGAGAGGGGGGGGGGAGGGGCGTCTATCCTGCTTGTGGAAGGACTCCATTTATAGTCACAAACAAATCCTCCTGGTTGATAAGATTCATCTGGGGAATCCAACACGTAATCTACCATGAATATGTTAAATTCTTTTCTTGCAAATTGTAGTAAAGGCATAAAAAAATCAATTTGCTGGACCAATGACCAAGTTTTATAGCGATCAATACTTTTAGCGTATTTTCAGTCAGCTGATACTTAGCATAGCTGTCTATTAAGTTTTCTCATTTTTTTCATGTCATCACCTGAAAACATAGATTTGATGTTAATTCATTGTAGCCTTTATGCTATATAGCACTCACAAGTATATAAATATGTTAGCTATGTCGGCATTAAAACCAGTTTCATTTTTTTAACAGGTGACGAAGAAATTCCGCTTTGGCTATATTTGATGTGACACTTTACATACAAGCAATTAAGACAAGACAATAGAAAATAATATTAAAATAAGCAAGTATGTTGAGGTAATTGTGTTGCTGAGGACACTTTTGGAAGTTTTGCCCTAAAATGGTGGGTGTTTAAATTGTTTTATAGGCCCATAGAAGTTCTTACTTTAAAATCTTCTCAGGTGATTCGTTTTCTTGGAAAATCACTCACAATAAAGTTTTTTTTGTTTATTACAGTTAAAGTCAAATTAGAGTTATTCTACATGTATTTTTAAATTATCTAATGACCAAATGGAATTATGAAGAAATACATCAATTTTTATAGAAATAAGATAAGAAATTATATCTAAAAATATCATCTCCTGTGCATTAGACCAGTATTGGCAAACTTTATAGGGAAAAGAAAAATTAAATTTAATATCTGAACTCTGAATAAATATTTTCGGAATTGATGTATGTCTGTTTTAACTATTTTGATTGTAAACCCAAGGACCATAATTTAATGTTAAACATCATGATAAAAATAATTAAATATAACATTAGTATGTACATAAAAGGATTAAAAAAAAGCAATGTATTGTCAGTTTATTGTATAGTAGCTGTCAATGAAATGAGATTGTTCAAATTGCTTCCAAAGAGATCAACATGTATTAAGATTAACAACACAATTTGGTCCATTTGTTCGAGCTTACTCCTCCGTGCAAAATGCAATGTGGGTGCTACTTCATATTCAAGGGTGCTCAAACTAATAAATATCACTCAGAATGTTTAGTTGACAAATACATAATGTTTTTTACTCCTCAATGTACAAGGAAATATACACAACCTCGGATTAACAAGTTTTCTGAAGTAAGTACAAAGATATTGTAAGCTAGGGTTACATGGAATCAGGTAATAAGGTATTTTACCACATGTAAGCTGAAGGTGTATGGGAAATTCAGCTGAATGATCATAGAAAAGGCTTATTATCTTATCAGATACAAAACCAACGTATAGGACAGGAGGTAATTGATAATTTTAGCATTACAAACTGAATACAAGGTGAGGATTGATCTGGCATGTTAGCAATACAGACTTACTGTACAATGTGAGGATTGATCTTGCATGTTAGCAATACAGTCTTACTGTACAAAGTGAAGATTGTTCTAGCATGTTAGCACGTACTGTACAAGGTGAAGATTGTTCTAGCATGTTAGCACTACAGGCTTACTGTACAATGTGAGGAATGTTCTGGCATGTTAGCACTACAGACGTACTGTACAAAGTGAAGATTGTTCTAGCATGTTAGCACTACAGACGTACTGTACAAGGTGAGGATTGTTCTAGCATGTTAGCACTACAGACGTACTGTACAAGGTGAGGATTGTTCTAGCATGTTAGCACTACAGACGTACTGTACAAGGTGAGGATTGTTCTAGCATGTTAGCACTACAGACGTACTGTACAAGGTGAAGATTGTTCTAGCATGTTAGCACTACAGACGTACTGTACAAGGTGAGGATTGTTCTAGCATGTTAGCACTACAGACGTACTGTACAAGATGAGGATTGTTCTAGCATGTTAGCACTACAGACGTACTGTACAAAGTGAAGATTGTTCTAGCATGTTAGCACTACAGACGTACTGTACAAGATGAGGATTGTTCTAGCATGCTAGCACTACAGACGTACTGTACAAAGTGAAGATTGTTCTAGCATGTTAGCACTACAGACGTACTGTACAAGATGAGGATTGTTCTAGAATGTTAGCACTACAGACTTACTGTACAAGGTGAGGATTGTTCTAGCATGTTAGCACTACAGACGTACTGTACAAGATGAGGATTGTTCTAGCATGCTAGCACTACAGACTTACTGTACAAGGTGAGGATTGTTCTAGCATGTTAGCACTACAGACGTACTGTACAAAGTGAAGATTGTTCTAGCATGTTAGCACTACAAGACGTACTGTACAAGATGAGGATTGTTCTAGCATGTTAGCACTACAGACGTACTGTACAAGGTGAAGATTGTTCTGGCATGTTAACCCTACAAACTAAAATGTAAAGGAGGAGGCTATTAGGAAGTGTATTACTTTCACAGCTGTCCACACATACATATCGTTGACTCAACTTTTTTTTCCTTTCTTTATTTTTATTCAAAATAAGGATATAATTTTCATAGCACACTCGGCTGAAATAAGAGCTCTAACGTCCACATAGTCGGCAGACGTCATTGTCCACGTGACCACCAATTCAGTTGTTACCAGCACTGTTTTGATACAATTAAATAATTAGTTGTATGAATCAATTTTATCTTAAATGATAAAATAAATAAGTTTTCAAGTGAGACCTATTTCCAGAAAATACATCTCCCTCCTCGAGTGAACAAATTCATCTCTAATATCCTAGTTAACGTGTCGGCCTCTTAGCGCGGCTTGTTACCACCCTTGTCTGGGTAATAAGCTCCCCCCACACGATGGCATTGACAAGTCATCTGAGCCCCGCTTTATTAACTCATTCAGAAATGAAGCTAATTTAGGTGTGTTGTATGTGTGTGACCTGCTGTAGCAATGACTTCCTCGCTGACGAGCAATTGGCGCTGCTGGCTCGTAGCCATGGCACACTAGCTGAGTCTATAGACAGGCTGCTTGGAGCTCTTGTGTTGGAGGGTTGCCATGGCACACCAGCTTAGTCTATAGACAGACTGCTTGGAGCTCTTGTGTTGGAGGGTAGCCATGGCACACTAGCTGAGTCTATAGATAGACTGCTTGGAGCTCTTGTGTTGGAGGGTAGCCATGGCACACTAGCTGAGTCTATAGATAGACTGCTTGGAGCTCTTGTGTTGGAGGGTAGCCATGGCACACTAGCTGAGTCTATAGACAGGCTACTAGGAGCTCTTGTGTTGGAGGGTTGCCATGGCACACCAGCTGAGCCTATAGACAGGCTACTCACTCTGAGCTCTTGTGTTGGAGGGTTGCCATGGCACACCAGCTGAGTCTATAGACAGGCTACTCGCTCGGAGCTCTTGTGTTGGAGGGTTGCCATGGCACACCAGTTGAGCCTATAGACAGGCTGCTCGGAGCTCTATTGCTGGAGGGTTGCCATGGCACACTAGCTGAGTCTATAGACAGACTGCTCGGAGCTCTTGTGTTGGAGGGTTGCCATGGCACACTAGCTGAGTCTATAGACAGGCTACTTGGAGCTCTTGTTTTGGAGGGTTGCCATGGCACACCAGCTGAGCCTATAGACAGACAGCTTGGAGCTCTTGTGTTGGAGGGTTGCCATGGCACACCAGCTGAGTCTATAGACAGACTGCTTGGAGCTCTTGTGTTGGAGGGTTGCCATGGCACACCAGCTGAGTTTATGGACAGGCTACTCGGTGCTCTTGTGTTGGAGGGTTGCCATGGCACACCAGCTGAGTTTATGGACAGGCTACTCGCTCGGAGCTCTTGTGTTGGAGGGTTGCCATGGCACACTAGCTGAGTCTATAGACAGGCTGCTTGGAGCTCTTGTGTTGGAGGGTAGCCATGGCACACCAGCTGAGTTTATAGACAGGCTACTCGGAGCTCTATTGCTGGAGGTTTTTAGCAATAGGTTTTAAACAATTCAAACATCAACATTTGATCGCATAATTTTAACAAGTATATAATTATAAGCTATAAATACTGATTCAATTATTTTAAATAATTTATTTTCACGAGTTATAAGTGGTAAAATTTAATTAAGGGAAAAATGACGACCTGTAATGTATGAAGGAATCAAACCCGGCCCCTATGTACTCTACCATCTCGTATCCGAGGCCACTTGGTATTGGTATTGGTTGATATTGCTCCACAGTGGACTGTCTAGCTCGCGAAAGAACGGCGCTGGGAAGAAACATCCATCACCCACATTTTTCAAAAATTTGCCCGTGATTGGACGGGAAATTTTGTTACCAAGGGAAAGACTGTGTATGTATGGATGGACAAGAACGGTCATTTATCAAGTCATGTGAAATGGCACGGTGTCATGTATACATTTGGAATTGGGAATGTCTGCTGTTAGCCGCAGCAGGAAAATACGAGGTTTCTGGCAAAAGATGTAGCTAGAGAAAAAAAGCCTCTCATTGACTGTAAACTCTTTTCATATAAAATCTTGAATGGCTTTTGGGTTTACTTTGCGTTAAAATTCTACCAGAGCGTCATATCCAGTATTTTTTTAAATTTATATTCACATACTCTATATATTTCACTTTCCATAATGTCAGGTGCGACTTATTTATAAATTCGTTTAACAACTATTTACTAACGTGACCAGTTTCAGTTATGAGTCATCAACCAAACACTTCTCACAAAATATACATAGGTCAGGCAAAAGCACGTGGCATGGCGTGGACTGTTGCAACCTCAGCAGTAGAGGAAACGACACTCCATAAGAAAGAGCGTCTCGCATTCAAGCGTGGCTCGTGGCAAGAACGCGTGTGTGTGGCCTCCTATGGTGGATAGCTCTGAGTGGCCGATACGTTCACCATTTACCACTCATTAGCATAAGTTGGTGAAAAGTGTTTCTGGATACTAAACATACAATGATGGCCTAGTGGTAAAGCTTTGGCGCGCAGACCCAAAGGTCGTGGCTTGATTTCTCTAGTTAGGTTGTAAGTTTTCAAATAATTGAATTTGACACCTTTAAATAACAATTTTTTAGAAAAACCAATATACCATATTCACCTAATAACCATTATTATCAACTTTATTTCTACCCAAGCTATACATTTGAGTCCCCGGCTTCTAGTAGATAAACTATGGTACGTTTTAGTCTTATTTATCTTGTAAAACACTCTCCTATAACCATTGTTAAACCAAAATTTAAGAAATATATTTAAAAAAATTATCAGGTCTAGTCATTAAATCAACCTCGTGTTAGAGATCAAATTAAAAATTAAAATCACGATTTTGACTCGAGCTATGACCATAATACATTAAATATTAAGTTTGAAAGAAATCCATGGGACTTCTCTCTGTTGTTGAACACTTTCAACTAATTGTTCTATTTTGGTTTCAATTTTATTACGTAATGCTATTCGCATGGAGAAGTCGATTCAGAGTAGATTTCGCTGCTTCGTTTAAAAATTAACATCATTTGGTGGCCGACCACCTCAACTCCACTGAACTAACGGAATGGAAGGAAATCTCTACTAAGTTTTTTTTTATTAAATCAGGCCACAGGACTCTTTAGTTTTGAGGAAGTTCTCCACCTGTCACACCAAGAACAAAATTATTGTGTCTGTAAACTAACTTTCTAATACATTGTTGGCTAGAGCCGTTTGAATAACAGACACTGCTATGAGCCTATACATAGTAAATACTGTAAGCCCGATCAAAAGGACATCTTAGCGTATTTTTTATGTGTTATTTAAACGCTCACTAATTATGACCACTAAAGATATATTTATTGGTCTATTTAACAGTTGAGTGTGCCTTGTTATTCATAGTTTTGAAAATGTTACTGTCAAGGCAGATGCCTCAGAATTGACAGAAAACCCCTCCTTTGAGCCATGGCGCGTTCAGGTACCCAGAAACCCTCCTTTCAGCCGTGGCGAGTTCAGGTACCCAGAAACCCTCCTTTCAGCCGTGGCGAGTTCAGGTACCCAGAAACCCCCCTTTCAGCCGTGGCGAGTTCAGGTACCCAGAAACTCTCCTTTCAGCCGTGGCGAGTTCAGGTACCCAGAAACCCCCCTTTCAGCCGTGGCGAGTTCAGGTACCCAGAAACCTCCCTTTCAGCCGTGGCGAGTTCAGGTACCCAGAAACCCTCCTTTCAGCCGTGGCGAGTTCAGGTACCCAGAAGCCCGAGAGTAGGCCCGGATGTTTCTTCACTGGCGCCAGCCGGGCAGGTTTATAAATATTGCTTAGGAACAGGGATTCGAACCTCGTTATATGGTGTGGAGCAGTGAGCGGGAGAGAACCCTTGCAACATAGCCTGCACCTATCACATTATATTGTTATGATAATCCCGTTTCGTAGATTATGGTGGGCTGGACAAGCAGCGCTAACGGAAGAAGCTAAAACCAGGTTCAGAGTAGTGATTGGCAAACCCCTTAAGAAGATATCATTGGGAATACCTAGACGCAAATGGGAGATTCATATTAGAATGAATCTGAACGAGATACGATAGAATGAGGTAGACTGGAAATAACATACTTTTAAGTGCGGCAGTGAACTATCGAATTTTTAATGCCATAGAGTAAGTATGTAAGTAAAAATGTGGTTGAATAGAAGATTATTTTATAAGTCATTTACCTCAGGAGGGGTTACAACAATTTCAATAGAATTTTTAAGAATATTAGAAGGGTACATAACATATCTTCTATATATTATTTAGTTAATCTGTTATTTTTTAGGGTAACAAGCTACTTTTAATTATTTATAATCAAACAAATATATTGATTTCTTTCTCTTCCTAAAGAGTTAGTTAGTTTCAACAAAATAATACAGTGCAGGACTTTGTGACTATATCCACGAACACATTTATTTGGTAAAAAAAAATAGGCTCAGTTGAAACAAAAACGGGTTGAAATATATTGTAAATTCTTAGTAGCTATCTGTAAAAATAAACTAATTTAAAAATATGTTGAGGTTATAATAAAACAGGCTAGCCTGAGAACTGAACTATGTCTCATGGTTTTTTTGCTCCCTTGTATCCTTGTATATATTAAGTAGGTGTGACTATGGGAGCTGGCAATTACTCCCTTTTCCTTCCTCTCGGCGGATGTGTTCTCGTTAGCACCATTAGACCAGTACAGTCGCAGCAAGGCGTGGGACCTCATTAATAGATTTTTTTTATTTAACACCGCGTCTTACTACCCGTTCGGGTTATACGCTTAAGTACTAATTACACTAATGAATTAGGAATTGGGAAGGTTGTATTAAAGGAAGTGAACCCGCATTTGCGTGGAGGAGAGATTCGAACCTCGATCTCCCCGTCCTCAGCAGTCGGGCTCAACACGACAAGCGCGTTAGCCAACTACGCCACAGAGGCGGGTCATTAATAGTTTGACAATGTTGCTACTTCGATAGAAACTTCTCTATAAACATGTTTTTAAACCCTTTTAAATA
The DNA here is from genome assembly GCA_902151445.1 of Timema monikensis. Classification (NCBI taxonomy): domain Eukaryota; kingdom Metazoa; phylum Arthropoda; class Insecta; order Phasmatodea; family Timematidae; genus Timema; species Timema monikensis. Next base: position 7,975 of record CABFVZ010006320.1, read on the forward strand.
TATTTGGTTTACCTCAAATGCACGTTGCTGAAATTATTTCAGGTAATTTACAATTAGTTTTATTATATACCGCAAGTATCAGACGTTGACCATGGTAAGATAGTGACCATATTTTTAGTTCAATATATCACATTGAAACGTCAATGTTATATTTTTTTATTTATATTCAATACGAGCAGAAGTACCTGACGTTGCTCTGGGTAACCACGCATTGTATTGCGTGTTTACCCCAGTCAACGCCTTTCTTTGATTTAAAAAACAAACAAAAAAATCATTTTATTTCTTCCATCACAATTTATGATTAATTTAAAAGAAATCTAATCCTAATTTTAAAATTCCGGCTTTGAGGTGCACAGAGGCTAATAATTTCTACATTTCAGATTTCTGAGTGCAGCAGATATCGTGAAATGCTCTCGACAGAGACAAACTCTTCATTTTATAGATTGATAAATAAAACATTTGGGACAGGATAAAGAGGTTTTATTAATATTATTGATAGCAACCATCATGGTATTTGCAGGTTTAGGTGATAAGATCTTTTGCATCCAATGATATTCCATTATAGATTATTGGCTGTTTATAATAATTCTGAAATATATGATCAGTGCACCAATCTTAAATCCTAGATTAAGTAGTGGTTAACCTAGTAGCTCCAGAGAACTAATAAAATATGATGATGTGCTGTATAATTTGAGTTGTATTTATACCCATTAAGAATCAATTGATAAGATGAACAAATATTTAGTTTGTGGTATTGAGTCCATCATATTTCGGCACCAAGTCACCTGTGGTCATGCAAGGGATGTGCGAAATTTTAAAATGTTGCTTCTATTGGCTCTTCTAGTGTTCCAACTCGTTTTTAGAATTTTGTTCATTGAGATAGTTCAATCTTGAATTTAAAATACATGGTTGCATTTACCAATTTCAGCAGGTTATTTGTAATTTTGGAACTGTAGCCTCATCATTTAGATGAGCTCTTGTGTTTATCTAAAGTCTGATTCGCTGAAAATGTGTCAAGGTAGATGAAGCTGCGAGGCAGACATGCAGTTTATAAGTTTTATTTCACGTGAAATAACTGAAAACCTTTGACAAAAATTTCCAGGCATTACCAGCGTAAGTCCTCCAATTTTAATGATAGTACATCTATTATCTTTCACTGTGTGATCAAGATTAAAGGTAGCTCAGTGAGACATTGTCCACTCATCCCAGGAAACGAACTGAAACTTCTCAAATAACTTTTTCCTTATAGATTCTCAGTAAATGCTGCAAGATTGTAATAAGGTACAGGTAATGTAATCACCGAGTTAGCTATTCTTTCTCCTGTTAACAATGTGGCAGCAATAGACGATCATACCATTTCAAGAGCAGTTATGTTTCTCCGCCTGATTTTGGACATAAGAATATTAATGAAATGTTCACCGTTACACTTGAAGCATTAATAATAATATTCCACTTCACCATAAAAATCTGCTTTAGTAATATTGTCAAAAAAAATTATTTGATCTGAAACTGAACTTGGTTCATTTTATTGAATGTATCTTTATTTTGCTGGTTTATGTTTCTTCAGTAATCTTCTCAAAGTTTTGTATTTTGTCTTGACCAAACATTGCTCATTTTATTGAATTAAATCAGTTAAGCGTTTTATGTTGTAGTGGATTCATCTCAAAATTTAACCAACCAGTTTACTCTCATGGTTTTGTTGTAAATCAGGAAGGACATTTAAAAACAGTTAAATAACCTAAGTTCGTGCCTTCATTGATAATGAGAGTTTGTTCGAACATAGCGCCATTGTAATCTATATCCAAGTTTGAATTCTGCCCTCGTGCCTGATATAAACTATCTTCTGCCAGTTTGTGTTTGATATTTTCCTGTAGATATAGAGGATTTGATGTTGCCCATTTCTGTAAGTGATAGCAAACATACAGTGTGTTGTAACGTCCTGGGTGAGCCATTTGCAGCTATTGCCTCCAAAATAATTTTACAAGATTTATCTGAGTTGGCAAACCTGATTCACATTGCATTTGTGCCAATTCAGACTAACCATACACAAGTTTGTTGATTAGAAAGTTATGTTTGGTAATTATTTATCAAATAAGAAATCTGTTATTGTTGTCGTTCACGCACATGTGAGATAACAAAATGAGTGTAGTAAAGATAGAAGGGTGATAGAGTTGAAAGAAAAATAAGATAGGGGGATGGAGCTTAACTAAACTAATTTGTGAAATTATCATATTTATACCACACTTAAGATTGAGATCTGGAAATCCTATTTCCTCTTCAAACAATTTCCCCCTTTGTTGCAATTTTATATACCTATTTAGTCTTTAAACAACTTCTCTCTTTATTATAATGTTGTTTACCTTTTTAAAACACTTCTTTGTATGCTACAATACTGGTTACCTCTTCAATTAACTTTCACTATTATAATATTGTATTATACTTTACACAACTTTTGTTTGTGTTGTATGATTTATTCTTAACTTTGTTAGCTCTGGAAGGTCAAGGGAAATGAAAATAGTAAAAGGAGTTGGTTTAAGATGTGTAAGATATTTCTTTACTCTGGAAATTATGGAATTAAGAACATTAATGTTCATTGCGTGCGCGTGGGTGCGTGTGTGCGTGATTGCAAGAGATTTAAAGAAGATATGAGCTTCACAATCAGACGTATTTCGTATATGTTTACCAAAGTATTTGAACGTATCTAAATTATCTTACGTTCTATGATTTAGTGATGTGTGTCTTATATCCAGATATAACAGTGCTGGACAATGTCCTGTAGTTGAAATAAAGGTGTTTACTTTATTGAGAAGTAACACACAATTGATAGACCAACATGTATGTTCTGTTGATCTATATCAACTCAAGAGGATCTCTATCCAGCACTGGTTAGTTCTATCGTGTAGTTCCTTACAACTCTTGTACAGTATAAGTAATGTTTGAGTCTGTCCAAGAGCACAGGAGCATATCCTAGAGGTGTGAGCAGCCTTTGCGTAGCGTGCCTGACGTGGTATATATAGACGTTGATTTAGAGATGAACATTTTTCCGGGAAATTTTCCAGAAAATTTTCTGCAGTGGCAGCTTGCGGGGAGGGGTTAAATTGTAAAGGTGGCAGCTAGAGCCTATTATGCGTCAAAATATATTGTGTTAAGAGACGAGTGGGTTATAAGAACGGGTGAGGGGGGACGCGAGTGGGGGAGGAGTAGATAGGAAGCACGGAGGATAGGGGGGGGGGGGCAAATTTTGGACCAACCTTAAAATTATTTTAGTTAACTTATGGATGATAAAATATTGAAGTATGATTTATGAACAGAGCGCGTCTACAAAGACTCACATTCATTTGTTTCTCCACTACAGCACCATGTCTTACTACCCGTTCTGCTTATATACCTATGTACTAATTACGCTAATTTATTAGGAATGATGAAGGTTGAATATAGAGGAATTGCACCTGTACTTGTGTGGATTGAGAATGGAAAACCATTTAGGGGAAACCTCCTTCACTGCACCCAACCGGAATCAAATCCCGATCTCCCTGTCATAGGTAGTCTAGTCTATTGCGCGAGTAGCACGTTGAACCATGCGGCCACTGAAACAGGTGTTTCTTACTACTATTACTACTACTACTACTATTACTATTACTATTACTACCATTACTATTACTACTACTATTACTACTACTACTACTATTAATACTACTACTATTACTATTACTACTACTACTACTACTACTACTACTACTACTACCACCACCCCCATCACTAATTATTATTAGTATTATTATTATTAGTATTATTATCATCATCCATTTAATCAGTTGAAATTATTTTACATAAATATTAATTGACAATTATCCGTTTTCGAAAAATTTTCGGTCTTACATCTCTACTCTGATTATAGACTTAGATATGCACACGTTAGGGCATCAAGTAAGGAGTTGCATATCATGTGCTACAATCCCTACCATAAAAGGGTTTGTGAGGAACCATAAAAAATGAATATCCAGTAATTGAATATATGTACCGGAAAGCTAGAGAGGATACATTTTCAAACACTAGCAAAATTATTTATTATTAGTCTGTTAGGAATCACAACCCCTATAAATGATAACAACCTAATAAAAAATAGATTATAATATAACTAGAGATAAAATAATTTAGTAATAAATAGCTTGTGCAACCGAACATAAAACCCCTATTAAAGTATAATTAGAACTATACGACCAACCAACGGCTTACATTATATTAATTCTTCAAATTTACAAATGAGATTCATAGTTTAAAAGTAAATTAAAGATATTACATTTGTCTACTAAAATAAACTATGCAGGCTACTATATAGGCTGATATGCAAACGATTATATATGCTACTATGCAGGCTACTATATAGGCTGATATGCGAACGATTATATATGCTTACTATGCATGCTACTATATAGGCTGATATGCAAACGATTATATATGCTACTATGCAGGCTACTATATAGGCTAATATGCGAGATACTATGTAGGCTATTAAGCATGCTACTATGTAAGCTACCATTTAGATTTAATCTTTTACATTAAATAAAACACGGATAGGTTTATTTTAACCTATTTATTTACACCTATATTTTTTTTATTTCTTATACTATTTGAACAAATATATATTATGTCTACCAAGTATTTAATATATGCGTACGTAGGCAATATTGCGATCATGCGTACACACACACTCTACCCTTTAGATATTTTAATTACATTTTCTGGCTACTTTACCTCAAAGTTGATATATTTTCTTAAACCTTGTAAGATTATGGGAAGCAAAATAATATACATTGTAGTAGAAAGATAATGGGATAAGAGCAGCACATCCACCAAAAAGAATCACAATCAACTGGCCATTCTACAAACCTCAATTTAAAAATATATATTTTTTAATTTCTTGGAAGATATGGGTTTTATAAACGTATATTTTAATTTAAAAAAAGGAATTTGTAACATTGCTACAACTTTTCAATTATAAATATTTCGTATTTCAAAGATCTGCGGAGATTTGATAATATTGGAGATAAACAAAGATAAACACTCATTTTCTGGAAAAATGAAAGGTGTCAGTTTGTGTTTAGTGTTAAATAGTGTCTTGATAAAAAATGTTAATAAAAATCATTAAAGTCAATTTCTAGATAATGGCTTTTTTTTTCTATTTTCCCACTCAAGAAAACTATTGTTAATTTTTGGGCTAGATTTCTAATTATGATTCCAAAGTCTCCTCTAGGGAAACTTTTGAAAGTCCTAAATACCAAGTTTTAGCGCGATCGGTAAAATGGTTAAGGCTCTACTCCGAGATACAGACGGGATGTACCACGAAAACAACTTTATTTACACCTCATATGAATGTCTGGTTAAATTAAATGTATACCTCAGAAATTAATTAATTTACCTTAATAATGTTACAGGAAAAGCATAAAATACAATTTTAACCCCTTATAATTCGTGAACTGTGATAATTTGAAATCGTGAATCAGTATTTATAGCTTACAATTATACACGTGTTCAAATTGTGCAGTCAAATACATTCTGTGAAATTAATTTAAAGGTAGTTTATTCAACCGAATTTTGAAAAATTTAGCTTAAAATTTGCTTTAAATTAATTATTGAGAGCGTATTTAATAAATTCATATGAATAACAAATTGATATGGTAGTTTTGCTAAGGAAATAATATTGAAAAGTGGTTTGCCAGCGATATATTTTGAAACTTTTTATTTTATGTAGCCGGTTCGAAAAAGTTGTGTCGTATTGTTTCGGTTGCGAGCACCGTACATACAATAGTAATAATTAGTATAACGATAACATAATTATACTATGTATGATATGCCAGACGCATTTAGGAACAAAAAATCACTAGCTAATTACTCTGCGTCGCTTGCACGGTTGTAGTCGGTGTTTTTATCGTTCATATCTTGCGACACCAGCCGCACAATATATCTATTTTTGAATAATTATTAATTAACAATATTATGGAAAGTAGTTTACAGTATTTATAAACAATTTACGTTGTTTTTTGGTTAAAGTAAAACTTTGTAATAGAAAATGTTAACAATAATCTAGCAAATTTCAGGAAAACTTATCATTTACCAATTATATACTAATTGGCAATTCGAATTCGAATTCGATACACTCAAGTAAGTAAAAATACAGCTGAATAAAGACGTGTGTTAAAGGCCTACTTCGTTTGCCTACCAATGCGTTTCTGTATTTAATTAATTGTGAATAACAAGAACATTTCATAGCTTTTAGTTTCATTGTATCCTCCTAGAGAAAGAATGGAATGTAAGAGTGAAAGTTTAAGTTTTCGTGGAAAGTTCTGCAAAAAAAAAATGTCCCATCAGATTTTTCTTCCCACGAAAATGCTCCTTAGGAGTGCTGCGACCTACCCAGCTGGTACCTTGAATACTCCAGGATAATAGTCCATAGAGTGTCCGCTAGATGCTAGCACAATCGCCTTCTGTCCTTGATTCGACAAGGCTGTATCGCGGCACGGCGCGTCAGTTGAGTTTTAGTTCAAGATTCATCTTTTGAGTGAGTGTTTATCCTGTGTTTCAACGTAGTGTTTTCAGTGTTGACATTACGGAAAAGCAATATTGCGGTAAATTCAAATACATTTGGCGTAAAAAGTGTTAATTGTTCAAGTCGCTCCAAGATCATGGCGAAAGCGAAAATTATACATTCTACGTAAGTACCCAGTACGAACCTACTGAACTTTTAGTCCTTTTTAAGCTTCATACAAACTTGTTATTCATCTTTGCGCTTTGCCAGATGATGGCTGGTTGTTTTTTTGTTTTTTTCATTAATTACACCCACTGACCGCTACCCACAAGAGCCCCTTGGGGCTAGTGCAGGGTTTGTAAAACCTGTTAATGAATGTTGCTGTACTAGCATATATAACATTATATTGTAATTATGATGAAAATATAACTTAACCTATGAATATAGAATCATTCTTATATATCTATAAACACGGGATGCAATTATTTTACTAACGCATGCAAAATATTATGTACATTATAAATTTACTATTTTTTGTTGTTGTGAAACGCAACAATGGAATACGAAAGTGTTTTTTTAGATAGGTTCTATTAAAGATATTAATTAATGATCACCTCACGAGTTAATTAAAGAATATATATTTTTTAGCGCTGAGTCTTAGTATCCGTTCGGGTTATACGCTACGAATCAAATTAATTAATCACCATAGCCCTCAACAAAACTAGCTTTTGGAGTTTGTTTTGTCGATTTTATGTATAACTTAGTTGATTGAATTGTATAAGTCTTATTTGTTACTTATTTTAAAATTATTGGTTATATTAATACGAACCATGCACTATGTAGGCTAGTCTTTATTGTCTCAGTAGACTAACATTTAAAATTTTAAAAATGATTAAAGGAATACTTTGACTAAAATTTATAAGTTACTTTAAAAAACAAAAAATTGTACCAACGTAAGATACGGCATAACATTTTATGAAGAAACCTTAGCTCATTAGTAAAGTTAAACATAATATATTACACATTATCAAAGGGTAGAAAAATACTGGAATCTACTTTTCAATAGCTATGGTTCTTACACAAATATAAATATGAATAGGTAGTTCGTGTATTTCTGAGACAGGAAGTGCTAATTAAGGGGAAGACAGTTCATTCTAAACATTGTTTAAGCTGAGGTTTAAAATTGTTAAGATATTTAATAAAACAAAACAGTTCTTCCCTTGTTTTTACTGTCCCGTATAACTCGACCAATGCAATGGCTACTTAATAGAAAAAGTCAAATATATTACTACATAAGTCTATTTAAAATAGTTAATATTTCGTCATACCAGCAGACGAATGGACGGAGAACATTGTGGACTTTCACACCATCACAGATAATTGAGATTTCGCGTATTTAAAAATTCAAAGGAAGGATCTGAGATGCTGAAAGGTGATAGGGACGGCTGCCTTTCCAAACTTAATTATGCTTCTTATAATTTTTGTAGACAATTAAAGAGACAGAAAAAGTTATTTATTAATTTGATTTTGGATATAAAAGGAAACTAATTTTGTTAGCATTAATTTTAAACCTCAGTAAAAAGAAGCTTGTGAACTTTTTTTTTCATGTCAAACAATAACAAATTTAGAGATGCATAACTATTTTCCCCCTCCCGAAATAAAAATTGTGAAATACCGCCTCTGTTAGAAATTATTTACATACCAAATTTTAATCAATGAAATTGAAGTAGCGACACTACTACTGTAGAGTACATTTTGGTGAGCGTACATTACTGTACACTCTGGTGGGAATACATTACTGTACACTCTGGTGGGAATACATTACTGTACACTCTGGTGGGAATACATTACTGTACACTCTGGTGGGAGTACACTACTGTACACTCTGGAGCGAATACAGTACTGTACACTCTGGTGCGAATGCATTACTGTACACTCTAGTGGGAGTACACTACTCTACACTCGGCCGGTTACAGAGTGACATTTTCTTAAGTAACGTTCATTGTCAAATATAGGTTCTATTCTAAATGGGTGCAGTAGAAAGTTTCTATATAAGTTGCTACAGCTTTTATATGTCTATAACGAGGGTCATATCACTGATGTATGTCACTTAAACTAAACAAGGATGCAAGCCTTCACTCTGAGCCATACACTACAACAGTTGATCCATTTGGTCTATAGACCTAGAAAGTAGTTTAGGAATAACTAACTATTTTTAATCAAAAGCTTATTTCTAAGGCCAATATTGTGTAATTAGTTATATACTGACAATCCTTCAGGAAAATGTTTGTATTCTTTTTGAAAACTAAAACTAAACCAAACTGACAAGTTTACTGAGTCTTGGTCTCCGAGCTTCCTGGGGCGTATCCAGAGGGGAGTGTGCGGGGGAGGGGAGGGGTGCTCAAGAATGGTTAGTTATCATTAACAATAATAATTAAAAACTAAATCAATTAAATCTTTAGTCGCTACTAGCTGTACTGTCACATTATAACTCACTAGCAATATTAGTGTCAATCACTGTCAATAATCAATTTACTTTTTAATTATTTTTAAACACATAGTTTAATAATCAATAAAAATTAACCAAAAAAACCCAAATAAATGATGAACTTATTTACATTTTGTAAAATTGTCTAGTTCATTTTAAAATTAAGGGCCTAGTCTTAAATTTACACTCAAACTTCGAAGTATTTTTCCGTCAAAATTTCATGAAGCTGGGTCTCATGAGAGCCCCCCCTCCCCCCTTCCTCCCATTTCACGAAAATCCGCCCTTGAGTCTTCTTAATAACAGTTTAGTTGATGGCGTATTTATAATAATAACATAGGAAAGACACGATTGTAGCAATGTTTGTGATTAGACAGCGACCATATTGCACGACACTAAACATTGTTTATACACATTTACTGTTAAAATGTTGACACACCAGTTTTTACAATGTTTAGAGACGTTCCCACTTTTATTGAGGACTGGTTTTCGGAACATCAATCTCACACCCTGGAACTTGAGATGGCTTCCATGGGTAGCGTATTCCATTTACTGTTCCCAGGGTAAGAAGTTGGAGACAGAAAAATAAATAAAAAATAAAATAACTACAGCAATTCTAAATTGATATAAATTTGTATTCTTTTGATGTTTTCGATTTGCAACATAAATGCTTCGTTACACATTTCGCGCTAAATTTGGTTTTGATGGCATTGGCGCTTCAGGGCGTTTGTGAAACTTTAAACTGTAATAATAATATACTTTAACGTTTGAACAAAGTCGAACTAATTATATTCATACTTGATACTTGATACTTTATTCTCCAAAGGGCTTCTGTAATTGGAAGCATCCGATGTCTAACCAATCCAGGGCCAATTTGCCATACAAGGGGTAAATGTTTATTCTATTTTAACCCTTTGACTGGTAACTTTGCCTTTTTGTTTTTTAGCGCAGATTTTTACTACCCGTTTGGGTTATACGCCTACATACTATTACCCCAATGTGTTAGTAATTAGGAAGGTTGAAATTAGAAGAAGTGTAGGGCACATCTGCGTGGGGTGTAGTGTAAAACCATTTAGGAAAAAGCACCCTCACTACACCCGACTGGGATCGAACCCCGCAGCAAATCCATTTGTCAATCAAAAGATTTCAGTGGTGGCATTTTTTAGCTTAGCTTTACAGATGATAGGACCACGTTCACAGTTAAAGCTGCAGTTACTTTTTTTTAGGCACTCTAAAATGGATTTATAAATTCTTTGTGGCCTGACATTACGATACTGCAAAATCAAAGAAAAATAAATTTATGTTAAAATAGAAGCCAACAGTGGTTTATGAAGCAAAAGCTTTAGTAAAAAAAAAATCTCTATATTTTATAAATAGCACTCACGACAGTCTCTCTTGGGAAAATCTGAAATACATTGATAGGATAAATAAAGCACGCCAAGAACTTGGACTTGAGTTGTGCACAATTGCAAAATTAGGTTATGCCCTTTTGGATTTTGGTTGATGTTTGAGATGAACACAAATATGAAGATTTTGAAATAATTGAAAAAGAACTTTGCTCTAAATTCTAATTACATACACTGCAAAGGCTGAATTTGTAAAAGAAAGAGATTGTTTGATGCAATAGTAGAGGAATTGGTACCTACCAGAATTAAATGCAAAATATTCTTTTTACATAATTTTTCTACCCTAGGCCTATTGTAGATTAGTCACATAAATGACAAAAATGCATATATCACGTTACATGATACCTTCAGCTTTCTTGTATACAGATCTTTATAAAAGATCTGTATCAATTTTAAAGCTTAATATTTAGTCAACAAATATTTGTCAGATTTCGAAGAAGACTTTGTTGATGAGTTTATGATAATTTCTGCATCGTACAGGGCACAATATATGTAGCAGAAATTATTAAATCCCAAACAAAAATAAACATTTTACATGTTTTCCAAATTTTCAAATTGCTTTGGGGATCTCTTTTTTGATAGTTGAAATATGATTATTTCTAAATTTAAGTAATTCAAGATCTGTATGAGCTGTATCAACAATGAGCCAAGATTACTTATTGTTTTTTACTTCTTAAATACCTTGAGATTGATGTTACTTGTAATATTGTTATCAAAGATTTCGCTTCAACAAAAAGCCTAAAAATAAACTTTCTTTAGAAGTGTTATAAGTAGACTAAATTGTGGAACTGTTTTTTTTTTAAATATAATTTAGAAGTTTCAGAGGCATATTTTTTCTTTCACTATTTTTTTTTTCAAAGAAGATTTTCTAGTTAAGAAAAAAAAAAGCTTTCTTCTTAGGCCTAGGAACTGTGTCTACGGTGCATGGTGGGAAATACGACTTCAAGTGTATTATATTTTGGTAGAGACGAGTGTTTTTCTCAGGGGACATAAGTGACCTGTAGCAAGTAGAGGCAGTGACTGAACATCCAGGTCATCGAGAGGTGATCATAGAGAAATGTATACTATAGAGAGGACATCAAAGGTTAAAATATTCAGTCAAGTTTTTTTGGGTGGTTTTTCCACTGAGTCTCA
>CABFVZ010006321.1:0-19521 GCA_902151445.1 Timema monikensis
TGGCATTGTCCACTCTCTACTCGTGGAATCCTCTCGTGCAGATGATTCACGAACAAATTTTAAAAATTGATTCATTAAGCACCCGGCTTGCCTTTTGATGGATTCCTGGTCACGCCGGTCTTTCAGGAAATGAACTGGTGAACCAGTTGGCTAAGGAGGCAGCACGCCTGCCTCCTGAGGTGAGTCTGGGTGTCATGTTTTTAGACCTTAAGGGTTATGTTCGGCGTGGGGTCTTACGCACCTGGCACGAGCAGTGGGTCCTGACCCCTGCTCAGAACAAGCTGCGGTCCATCAGGGATGGTGTGTCGCAGTGGCCCTCTTCTATACGAAAGTCTAGAAGAGAGGAGGTCATCGTGACAAGACTCCGCGTCGGACACACATCATTGACCCATGGGTTTTTATTGAGAGGTGACCCACCCCCGTGTGTGAGTTTTGCGATGCTCCTCTGAGTGTGTATCACATTTTGGTGGAGTGTCGTAAATATGCCCCTATTCGCCTGGCTCTTGATTTTAAAGGTTACCTGCGTTTTTTATTACGCTATAGCGCGGATGGAGTTATTTATTTACTCCGTTTTATACGCCAGGCGGATCTTTTTAAAGCCATTTGAGTCACTTTTATAAAGTGGCTCATTTGGATATTATCTCATATTGATATCTTTTTAACATTCTTTGATACTTTTGTTTCTACGTTTTAACAGTTTTATTACAATTTAACATGTTGTTTTGTCTTTTTAACGTATTATCATTTTAACATGTTGTGTCATTTTATCATGTTATATTTTAATATGTTTGTTTTGTCTTTTTATTGGAGTGATACACTGTGACGTTATTTGCCACCCTACCTTGTTTTTCCCTATGTTTTCTACTTTTTATGAAAAATTTCCAATTTATTCTCGCAATAATTTAAGCACTTCGAAGTTAGGCCAAACGCTGGTTGCTTGCCAGACTAATAATACTATTTACATCTATTAAATTAAATAAAAGAACGGAACAACGTAACACATTGTTTTAAATAATCTAAATAAGGAATCTTGATTTAAAGAAGAACACTTACCTTTTATTAAACATTTTAATTATCCTGTTTAAGAAGTCTGTTGATTTACTTATAATGAACGTCAGCCATGTTTGATCTTAACGCAAGCGCAGTTCTATCAAACAAGTGTTCGTAAAAGAAGAAAAAAAAACTCGATGTAAATAACTCAAAACAAGCGCGTTTTTCAATTCTGACAGATGGAAATAAACATTTAATTCTTTAAGAAAATAAAAAACACTGTTCCCTTTCATTAGCATACAATTCAATATTTATGTTAAACCTGCATTTTATTTGATTTTTCCTAGTCCATAGCCAACATTTATCTTTTGGTTTTATATATATATTTGTTTTCTCTTTGGACTTGCAAGTAAAGAATAGAACCTTTTTAAATTTTGTTTTGGAAGATTTTTTTTATAAGAGAGAAGGGCTTCTTCTTCTGAGTGGTTTTAACATGGAGCCAAATCTGTGGAGCTCCAAATTAAAATTATTTTTAAAATGAATTAAAGGTGTTGAATGAAAGTACACGTGGTGAAATGAAAAAGGAAGTGTGTGTACAATAACTAGATTGTTTATTTTCGTTTCATTTGTGTAAGAATTCAGGAAAACAATAATAAATCCACAAAAGTGCCAACAATTGTTATTTTATGCATTTATTTTTTTATTGTCTAAATTACATTTTGTTCCAACAAACCATTTTATCTGAATTGTTCATGTTTTTAGTTTTAAGTTTACCCAGTGGTCTCGAGTATTGAGAATCGTAGTGCCAATGATTGAATTAACCGAGGCAAAATTTCTTTTTTTTCTTGTAATTATTACTTTTTTTCTCCTAGATTTTAGGGGTGGCGCCCAACAATAACACCGTCCTTATACATCTTGATGTTAACTATTGTTGTTATGTTAACAAGATGCAGAGGACAATAATATTAGACACAATTATAATAATTTATACAACAATATATTAAATATATAAATAATTTTTTTTTATTACAAAACCTGTGGCTTTTTTTTAACAGGTGTACCACTTAATTTATACTAAGAGCTCATTCGAAATCCTTCACTCACTAAGAGCTCATTTGAGTACTTCTATGGAGTATCTCAGATGTTAAATTATTATCTCTCTCCCCTATGGGGATTTTATTATGTTTTTAATATATTTCAAGGCCCTAATGACCTCTATGTGTCGATGGGCCTTTAAACCATAATAATAATAATAATAATAATAATAAGTTAAATAGTCCAAAGTTAATTCAATGTTTATAAATACCAAACATAACGCATAACATTACTAATTTTAAATATTCTAACATAATGTTATTAATGAACTCTCCCAAGTAAATCATTACTAGATTAATTGGGAAATACAATTCTCAAGTAAAATAGTACAAAGTTAATTCAATGTTTGTTTTGCATGGGTTTGTTCTGTCCCAAAGAGAACCAGACCAAACCACATAACCGGAGTATTCCAGACAAAGACTGGATTGCAATGGTTTGGCTCATACCATCAAGAAACAGGTCAAACCACAGACCTAAAGTGTTCCAGACAAAATCTGGTTCCTATTAGTATTCTCTATCGCTGGGAGAACCTGACAAATCCATAGCAGCCCACACATGAGTAATGGTCTGGATTTCCTTGGAACCTTAAAGAACCATACGAAACCAACTACGGTTTTCCTTGGTTTACTATGATATATTCCTGTGCTTTTCCAACAGGGTAGCCCCTTAGCGTAATTAGTACAAGACATATAGCCTTAACATGTAGTAAGACAAGTGTTATTAAAAATAAAATTTAAAATTTAAAACAAGAAACTTAGAAAGTCCATAAAACACCTGATCCCAAATATTGTAGGTCGGGATCAAACATATTAAATTGTTGCATAGTTGACGATGTTTCATGAATCATAAATACGATGCATCACGGTGTATACCGTGTGGAAAGATATACCGTAGAGGACGATATATCGTGATGAACGATATACCGTATAAGACGATCGTGATGGACGATATACCAGAGGTCGATCGTGATGGATGGTATACCGTGTTTGACGATATACCGTGGAGAACGGTATCCCTTGAGGGACAATATATCGTGGGGGACGAAGTTAGATCGCTAATGACGTCTCTGCTTCATTCTTCATCGCCTAGATTTTTCTTCTTTTCTTCAGGTTATCAAATATTTTAATCCTTTTGCCTTAACTTCTCTTTCCTTCAACCTTGCCCTTTATAACGTCATGTAGAAGACAGCTAAGGATATATACTATGTACAATATAAATACAGTATGGTTTTAAAATAAATATTTTCCCAAATAACGGGCAATCTTAAATAAAATATATGTTTTTAATACTTGAAGATGCCCGCTATTGAGAAATGAGTGTCTTCCTCTTGGTGTCTATTACTCTCTCAAGAAATTAACACTACACCGAACACCGACTACGCCAGCCATTTTGTTTCAAGAGGGTGAGTACAAAACGTCTATTCATGACCTTTTCCTCAACAGAAGCTTATCGGACTTTCATAAAACAAATCCAGTGCAATTTTGTAGAATTTTACATTCATTCAACGCTATGACACTTCTCCCATTAATGTAATCCAAATCACCTAATAAAACAACTAACTGTGGAATATGTCTATAGATACAAAAATATTTTGTATTCGGATGTATCCAAAGACATCTTGTCACTAGAAATTATGTAGTATCTAAACATCCTTTTAAAAGGTTTTTGTAGATGTTTTATTAGTACAACGCTAGATTAAAACTAACAATATTTGTAAGCAGTTTAGTTTAAAATCAATAGTATGGTTGTTTAAAAGCAACCAGAAATAGGCCTAATATAGTTTAATTGATATTTTATATAAAACAAGTGTCTACAATTTTAATTAGATATTTGAAACAAAGTAGTATTAACTTTGAAACACATGGTTTGGTCAAAGAAAGCGCAAAAGATGACGTTAATGATGATGTCACAGTCGTTTTTCAACACGATTTCTCCTGGCCTAATGTAGAGCCTATAGAATAAATCAAGCAAATAAGCAAGCTGCATTTTAGTGAGCATCTTGAGTGAAAAGTTGCGCCATTTTTACTTACCCATTGCATATTTTAACCCTGAGAAAATCCAGGCACTGATATTTAGTTGCATTATGGTTTTTAAGACTCCCAACACAAACTAAGGCTTACTACAGCTTGGAGCGTAGCGATACAAGTTTCAGAAGCCCTAGTACTACACAAAAAATTGCACACAGATAAGACAAAGTAATTTTGACCTGACTGGGATTCCAACAGACAAAAATACCAGATATGGTTAGTCAACACATTGAGAGGAGTGAGGTATATCTACTTAGGGGCCATCACCACAGCATGGAACCAATGATATAATACAATTTATTTCTGAGACCAACAATAATAATACATACCTTGTGATAGGTTTAAAAAAATCTTAAAAAATTATTTATGTGAAATTTGAAATTTCTTTACATATTTAATAATTGTTGTTGGCCATTTTTAAAGATAAAATGTTATTAATTTAATACTCAGTTTGAAATATCTTTTAAAAAAATTATGTTTTACATTTTTCTTTGACCCCTATTCATGGGCCAAAGAGACTTGTATAAATTTAGCACATTTTTGTGGTTTTTACTTTGGCTACACACTAAAAAATAAAATAAACTAATTTACAAATGCTGTCTTACCTTGATTTACAATAAAAGATCTCAAAATAATTTTAAGAGGTATTTAAAAATGCATTAATTATCTTGTATTTCTGTGGTTAGGGGAGGTATGTTGTTTCATATTTTCTAACGTGGCTGGTACGTCTTGATAGACTTTGTATTTAATACTCCCCCGATCCCCCCAAAAGAAATCATTTAAGTCAATTCTAGTGAATGGGCAGACAAAGGAACTGACGCTTATCTTCCTATCCACCAATAAATCCAGTATTTGTCAAATATTTCTCGAGATTTATGTGAATAGTGCACTAGACAAACATCGCACTGATACTACATGTGCATTCTTTGTTCTTAAGTACAGTATAGCTTGGAGAAATAACACCTACATCAAATTGGTCCACCACTTTCTCCAAATTAATTAAAATTCATACAGTCGTTTGTGATACGTGTGGGCTTATATGTGCCCAAAATTTAACGTTTGTGCTATTAAATTACTCGAATTATAATGATTTTAATGTGACGGGCCAACATGGTTTCAAGCTAGCCTCCCATTTGTTTTCAAACATCCAGTGGTGTATTGGGGCCGGAACGTCGTTCCAGTACTTATTTTTGAGTCGGAACGACGTTCCACTGCTTTTTCTAGTAATTGAATTGTTATTAATTTCTTATTGATTACAGCAGCCCTCGGCTCCTTAAAGTATTCAATCCATGTTTTACAATAAGTTTAGCCGGTGTATTGTATTGGAGTTTACGACCACATATTCCAGTTCTAGTACAAACGTCTGATACAATAGGCATATAGTAGATGGTTACCCTTTTTCCATTTTCTAATTGTGTAAACACTTTTACATTTTGAAGTTGGTTTCCATCGAATTTGAAATTTGAATACGTAAAAATTTTCCTATAATATAGGCCTAAACATGTATTTAAAAATAGTTCTTGCTACATTGTGCATTCGAGCCCCTCTTTTTTTATTTTATCAATACACCACTGCAATCATCCTATCTTAGTTTTGATTAGGCCATTCGTTAGTTTTCTGTTTGTGTGAATATGTGGCAGAAGTTTAGCTTTTGTAACATAAAATTACGCTTGCTACAACGATTTTTATGTCTGCAGTCCACTACAGTTGGCCTAGTAAGGCTCCCACGTATTAAGGTAAAAATAGTTTGTGCATCCATTGAGGCGAAGCGTAAAGGTTGATACTGAAAAAATGGAACACAATCAATTGCATAATATTTGAACTTATTTGGAGAATGAGGGGCCAACATGGGAAACATGTGCTACAATTATTATAATGGCAACTTTAAAAATTTTTGTCAAAATTTAGTCTGAAATGGGATTATATGAAAATATGCAAACCTTAAAAATAATTATATAAAGAAATGATAAATGTTATTTTATTTAAAGATTTTATACAAATTAACTACAAGCACTATTTTAACCATTATAATAATGTTTGTTGTGAAATAGGTTTTTATATCTAAACAATTTTTTTTTTGTTTCTTCGAAAATACAACTGATCATAATTCTAGCAACAGTTCAACTATCCCAAACCTAATCAGCCTGGATTTTGATGACTGAAACATTATCATATAGAACTTCCTACATAACACAAAACATCTAAAAATCTATCATCTTTATATGTAATTTCCTAATGCATGTGAGTGTCTTTCGACAACCAACCGAGGACCCTAGATGAGTTATGAAGAGGAAACTTTGCACATTTATAATATCGAGCACAGGACAGAAACTAGTGTAGCCAGCTTTACAGTTTATACTTATTTTTTTCTATTTTTTATTTCTTTAATATACATATGATTAATTTAGTTCACTTTTACTTTATCCACTCAAAATTAATAACTAATATAATATTTACTTCAACAAACAAACCTCAACCTTAAATATGCTTATCAATTTAAGGCTAGGTCTTGTTATGTTGGTTAATATCATAATCAACCTGCCGTAGACCAGCATAAAAATTAGTTTTTAAAGTAAAATACTCAAAAATATGAATGCAAACTATAACTTAATAAACATGACTAAGTCAAAGGCACACTTTACAAATGGAAACTAATCAAGACTAATTTGTATGCAATGAAAAAGTAATCTTAGCGCATTCAGGTTTGAATTCAGATAAACATGAATATAGATTTATAACACGTACAGTACATAGCTTAGTTTAGAAAATATTTGACAAATATGGTGTTTTCTATATCAAAGACTCCCCATTTGACGGTATTTGATTATCTATCCGTAATTAAATTAATCAGTGTTATGAATTTAGTAAATTGGAAATTATTATTTTGTCTACTATAGAAATTTTATAACATTTTACTAATATTTTTTTTATGTTGGTTTCAACTTTACTGTAAAAAATGTGTGTGTTTGGGTTGGGGGTGTAACTACTCAAATTAACTTTTAAAATAGTTTAGTTTGACCCCTTAACGTACTTTGCCGAGCAGTGCTCATCATAGCATGAAATGCAACATCAATACAATGAATAGAAGTGTTCTCACCTGGTGATCTTGCTTATACTACAAAGATGGTAGGAGCAGTATACATAAAACTTGGATCATTATTCAATAATATTTCAATTTAGGATTTTTTCTATGATTATTAGGTGCTTACTTTAGTTGCAGTGAAGATATAAAATGGCTTTAACAAGTAGATGATTTTATGGCGAAGTTTCAAAAGCCTCAACTCCAGCGTGTCAGGGTTTACCAGTGTCATAAATTCAAATAACTCTTATATCTAAGGGGTGTCCAACCATAAAAAAGCTAGCGAATACATTAAATATCAATCAATTTTTAGCTGAGAAGTTGTGACTGGGGAGTATAAACCCCACAAATTGTAATTATTCCATAAAACAATTATCTATTGGAAGTGTGTTCATCCCAAACAATTTTATCAAATAAATTCCATCTCCATTTTAAGGATGAGTTGTGCACGTGGGAAGATAAGCCCCGGGCATTCCCCTACATTTAGATATTCTTAAATAACACTTTTATATTTAAAGTATTTCTAAACCAGACAGCTTAACTAAGAAATAACATCTCCATAATTTTCAAATATATTGTGCCATGGGGGTAGAAGCCCTCCTTATTAAAGTTAAATAATCTCTCTCACCAACACATTTCAGAATGATGGTTCACCTATTTAATTAATACCGGTGAAAAATACTTCTCTCTTCTCGATAGAGTGTGAAATACAGATATATCCATGTGGAGAAAGCGGCACAAGCCCTCTTCTAAAAATTATATCATTCGAGAATTTTAGGGGATAGTCCTACATTAATAATAGCGCGAACTGACTATTTCTATAGCCTTCTATTTGGGCAGGTTAGAGCAATATCTCTTTTTTTACCCCACCCTCTGGGCCTACCCCCTTAGTCACAGATGCACAGCTCTGGGAAGAAAGGGGAAGGGGTATTCGATAAAATAAATAACGTCACTAAATCTACACCCTCACCTTTCCACACACAAATATGATTCCCTGCCGCTGCTTATAATATTTCATAAGTGTACATAAACATAAACTAATAATACATTTTGTTACATTAAACATGTAATAATGATGTAGTAATATTTATTATTATGCAACTATTACACAATAGTTCGTTTTAATTAGGGAAGTATTTATCTTATAATGACAGCTAATATTGCCTTAACATTATTTTGGGGGGACGCTTAGATTTTGAATTGCCGCCAAAACTTTCCATACTTAGGTGGTAATTACTTAATGTTGTGCTATTTTTATGGATTTTCACTTTAATATTCGGACATTTTAAACTTTTATGTCTACATAAACATTCTTTATATAATTTATTTAGATCTATATGCATACGTATTAACGTGTACATTTCAGTTTTCTCCATTATAAAAGATTTGTAATCTCTGACGTAATACCCCCACAATGTCATAGTGTGGGTACTCATTACCTATATCGATGTCATTCTACACCAGAACTACTCAGAGAGTTCTTCTCTATTCATTCAATTGTTTATTGCAATTATAGTCGTCGCATAGCAATATCAATCTTTGTGGAGTCTTCTCGGAGCACCATAAAAGATGTCAATTGGAGTTTGTGAGCAAGAAATTCAGTTAAATTAATTATTAAAACCAAAATGAGCAACGGATGTTTCGGTGGTTGTTGTGGAAGGCTAGGCTGGCGTGTCCGTGGAGCGTTTAGCAGTATCCGGGCGCGTCTGGTTCGCCGAAATTTACGCCATGGTAAGTCATGAACTTGTATCAATATTATTTAGATTTTCTACGTCAAATTATTGCTACACATATATTACTAGCTGTACTTACATTAACATCAAGTTCTTACAAATACAATGTTATCTGTACTTAGTATAATCAAAAATAATTTATACAGACACAAATCTTTCCATTTATTTATTTATTTATTGTACCATCAAGCTTTTATTTAGTTTATTTGAAGAAAATGCAAAGGTTATTACTTAGGAAGCTTTACCCGTTTAGAGCAGTTCACCAAATTAATAAGTAAAGAAATACTTTATCATCACAAATAAATTATTTAAAATGAAATAGACGTAGATACATATAAATGTGTCAGTACTCGAAAGTAATTAAGTAATTTTTTATTTAAGACAGACTGTGGTGTAAAACATGACTAAAGTTAAGTATATATATGACAAATATGAATGTACAAAATGTTATGCAAGAAAGTGTATAATATCGTGGTCACATCGATAGAATAAAATAACACAAATAATGCTGTGTGTATTTACATTACCATGACGTTATTACTATTCATACAATGGTGTTTGTATTTACATTATCATAGTCCATCAGGGACGGTGTGTCGCGATGGCCCTCTTCTATACGAAAGTCTAGAAGAGAGGAGGTCATCGTGACAAGACTCCGCGTCGGAAACACATCATTGACCCATGGGTTTTTATTGAGAGGGGACCCACCCCCAGTGCGTGAGCTTTGCGATGCCCCTCTGAATGTGTATCACATTTTGGTGGAGTGTCGTAAATATCCCCCTATCCGCCTGGCTCTTGATTTTAAAGGTGACCTACGTTTTTTATTACGCGATAGCGTGGATGGAGCTATTTGCTTACTCCGTTTTATACGCCAGGCGGATCTTTTTAATGCCATTTGAGTCACTTTTATAAAGTGGCTCTTTTGGATATTATCTCATTTGGGAACTTTTTAACAGTTTTATTACATTTTAACATGTTGTTTTGTCCTTTTAATGTATTATCATTTTAACATGTTTTGTCTTTTTAACGTGTTATATTTTAATACGTTTGTTTTGGCTTTTTATTGGAGTGATACACTTGTGGTTTTTTTTAGCAGGTGTATCACTTGGTTTGTGCCAGGAGCACTTTTGAGCGCTCCTATAGAGTGTCTCAGATGGTGAATGTTTTATCTCTTTCCCCTATGGGGATTTTATTATATTTTTAATGTATTTCAAGGCCCTAATGACCTGGATGTGTCGATGGGCCGTTGAACAATAATAATAATACACCAGAACTACCAAGAGTGTCCTTCTCTATTTATTCAATTGTTTATTGCAATTATAGCCGTCGCTTAGCAATATCAATCTTTGTGGTGTCTTCTCGGAGAACCATAAAAGATGTCAATTGGAGTTTGTGAGCAAGAAATTCAGTTAAATCAATTATTAAAGCCAAAATGAGCAACGGATGGTTCGGTGGCTGTTGTGGAGGGCTAGGCCGGCGTGTCCGTGGAGCGTTTCGCAGTATCCGGGCGCGTCTGGTTCGTCGAAATTAACGCCACGATAAGTCATGAACTTGTATCAATAAGGTATTTAGATTTTCTACATCAAATTATTGCTACACATATATTACTATCTGTAGTTACATTAACATCAAGTTCTTACAAATACAATGTTATCTGTACTTAGTATAATCAAAAATAATTTATACAGACACAAATACTTCTATTTATTTATTTATTTATTGTACCATCAAACTTTTATTTAGTTTATTTAAGAAAATGCAAAGGTTATTACTTAGGAAGCTTTACCCGTTTAGAGCAGTTCACCATATTAATAAGTAAAGAAATACTTTATCATCACAAATAAATTATTTAAAATGAAATATACGTAGATACATATAAATGTGTCAGTACTCGAAAGTAATTAAGTAATTTGTTATTTAAGACAGACTGTGGTGTAAAACATGTCTAAAGTTAAGTATATATATGACAAATATGAATGTACAAAATGTTATGCAAGAAAGTGTATAATAATGTGGTCACATCGATAGCATAAAATAACACAAATAATGCTGTGTGTATTTACATTACCATGACGTTATTACTATTCATACAATGGTGTTTGTATTTACATTATCATCAGTTGTTACTACACATGTGCGCAACTATCATGTGAGAGATTACCTCAAAGTGAATGTGTTCTCTTCCATGTTGAGGGTGAAGGTTTACGCGACCTTCATTTTAATAGAAAAACCAGTCAAAGGTCAGTACTACCTCAAAATGACTACCTTTTGGCCTCTGGCTCTATTTGAAGAGGATTCAAATGAATTCATCTTCCAACAAGATGGGGCACCGCCTCACCTCCGCTTGGCTGTACAGGAACACCCGAACAGACATCTCCCTGGGAGCTGGCTTGGTCGTGCACGTGCCTACGAAGTGACGTGGGGCAGATAGCCACCTCAATCACCGGACCGAGCCCCATACAATTTCTTTATGTTGGATAATGTGAAAGACAAAATCTTTGTCAAATCTCTGCAACGATCTTTGCTGGAGCTGAGGCAGAGAATCACAGCCATCGTTGTTGCGTCCGTCACCGCTGAGAGACTGCACAAAGTGTGCGAAGTGTTTTCTGCCATGTGACTTTAGGAGCACATATTAAGTCACTTTAAGCTGCGAAAAATCTTTAAAGGTTTCTGTATAGACTGGAAAATGTTTCAAGTTAATCGGGTTAACCTTTCCGTTTTTATGACTTTTCGAAAGTGTAAAGATTATTTGTTCTCATCTGTATATAGTTCTTAGCTACTAAGAGCATTGTTTTCTTTTTAAATTATTTGCTTTATCGAGCATGTTTGAATATATGTTATTCTGAGTATAATGACATATGAATATGTGTGTGTGGTTTGATTGTTTGCCTTAATGTTTGTTTTTGTTTGTTTCTCTCGCTCTACTTTATTCAGTTTTAATTTCCTCATTTATTTTATTTTAATAAGTTAATTAATATTCAATTATGTATGTGGGAAATATATATATTTTTTGTGATGGTTTTATAAATCAGTTTTTAGTAGGCGTAACTAAGTATTAAATTTTTATTCTTATATTAATAAGGGATTAAGTGTTAGAAAAGGCGCTGGTCCTAACCAGGGATTCCCATGGCAGGGGGGAGGGGATCGTGACGCAGATTGCGTAGTTGAAATTTTTTAGGTCGTAGGGGGGGGGGTTACGAATAAACTTAANTTGAAATTTTTTAGGTCGCAGGGGGGGGAGGGTTACGAATAAACTTAAGAGCATGAAAAATTAAAACTACGTTGAAATAAAAAGTTAAATGTTTATAAAAAAATACTGTTTGTTAATGAAGAATGGAAGTAGTCATTGCATTGTCTGAAAGTGAACCATAAAATGAACCTGAATGGATTTAGAGTTTCTGTGTGACAAGTTTTTTAAATAAAAACCTTATGGGTGCTTGATAAATTTTTCAGGCTTCAAGAGATTGAATGTTGTCCATACAACCTTGCTATCTTCGACCGTAACCAGTTGTTCGGCTGAAAGAGCTATAAGCCGAGTTAAAATAATTATAAAAAACAGGCTCAGAACTGAGATAGGAGATGCATGGGTTTCTAGCTTCAGAGAAAAACTTGTTAGAGTTAATTCTTAAAGAAGAAATAATTTATGCCTTTTCTTTATCCTCATCGCAAAGAGAGAAGTTACTGTGCCGAATATAAGCAAAAGCAACTAGGACTTCTTCAAACCACTATTGGTTTCATTTTTTCTTCCTTACAAGACATCGTATACACCATTTTTCAAATAAGGCAGCCGTAAATAGGATGGATCAGGAGTGGTTTGAATTTTTTTCGTGCTAATCTTGACTAAAAAAAATCATCTTTTATACCATTTTATTCTGGGAAAAAATTAAAAACTACCAGCCCAGATAGAATAAGGAGACTGGATGATAGGGTGTGGACACTGTTTGATAGGATGTTGATACTTGTTTATGTGGAGACTGGTTGATAGGATGCTGATACGGGTTAATATGGAGAATGGTTGATGGGATTTTGATACGGGTTGATAAATAGACTGTTTGATAGGGTAGGGATGCTGTTAACTATGATGTTTGGCCTGGCAGATAAGATGAGGAGTAAAGATGAGGGAGTGTTGATTAATACTTTAGTCTTCCTATTTACATGGAAACTTTTGTTTGTTTTGAGATATGAACTATATGATTAATTAAAATGTTAGACCGTTATTTCTGCAGCAATGAATTTCTTTTTGGAAAACACACGTAGTTTAATGATTGGAAACATACCCTTTGTAAACATGAATTTACCGTTTTCAAATGTCATATATTATCATAAGTCAATAATAAATCTAGTAGCGGTTTAATTATTTGTTATGATCATGGGATTATGTAGACTGGCCCAAGATCCAATAACCGTAATATTTATTAGTGGTTTATTTAAAACACGTTTAGCATATGTGTGTAATTAGAATATAAAAAATTGAGTAACGTTTATTGCCATTTCTAAGAAATCATTATAGTTAGACAAGTTTGTCTGGTTTGGTTATTCAAATATTTTCAATAGAGCTAAGTATAGAAGTATTTAGCTGCAATTTTTTTAAATAAGTTTTCCAAAAACCACCAATCAAATAGTTATGTTCATATTCTTGTAAATATCAGCAAAAGTATTAAACGTTTTGCTAGCCAACCTTTGGCCTTTTTTAGAACCATTTGTTATAAAAGCAAGCTTTATACTTTATCTATAAACAAATAAATAGCTTTTCTACTCAATATAATATTGTCCTTTTGGCGGTTTGTCGCAGTTGATGATGAGGGACAAAGGGGCACCCTTAACACCCCACGGTGCCCGTACGATGGTTTGCAATCGTCCAAACAACCTGTTCGTGATGAACATTTTTTTCCAGGGGTCACCAGTGTACAAGAGAACACGAGGACCATTAAACGGAATGGTAAGTATAGGTCGGTAAGTCAGCCACCTTCAAACGAATAAACTTAAGAACATGAAAAATTATAACTACGTTGAAATAAAAAATTAAATGTTTATAAAAAAATACGGTTTGTTAATGAAGAATGGAAGTAGTCATTGCATTGTCTGAAAGTGAACCATAAAATGAACCTGAACGGATTTAGAGTTTCTGTGTGACAAGTTTTTTTTAAATAAAAACCTTATGTTTGCTTGATAAATTTTTCAGGCTTCAAGAGATTGAAAGTTGTCCATACAACCTTGCTATCTTCGACCGTAACAAGTTGTTCGGCTGAAAGAGCTATGAGCCGAGTTAAAATAATTATAAAAAACAGGCTCAGAACTGAGATAGGAGATGCATGGGTTTCTAGCTTCAGAGAAAGACTTGTTAGAGTTAATTCTTAAAGAAGAAATAATTTATGCCTTTTCTTTATCCTCATCGCAAAGAGAGAAGTTACTATGCCGAATATAAGCAAAAGCAACTAGGACTTCTTCAAACCACTATTGGTTTCATTTTTTCTTCCTTACAAGACACCGTATACACCATTTTTCAAATAAGGCAGCCGTAAATAGGATGGATCAGGAGTGTTTTGAATTTTTTTCGTGCTAATCTTGACTAAAAAAATCATCTTTTATACCATTTTATTCTGGGAAAAAATTAAAAACTACCAGCCTAGTTAGAATAAGGAGACTGGATGATAGGGTGTTGATACTGGTTGATATGGAGAATGGTTGATGGGATTTTGATACGGGTTGATGAATAGACTGGTTGATAGGGTAGGGATGCTGTTAACTATGATGTTTGGTCTGGTAGATAAGATGTGGAGTAAAGATGAGGGACTGTTGATTAATACTTTAGTCTTCCTATTTACATGGAAACTTTTGTTTGTTTTGAGATATTAACCATATGATCAATTATAATATTAGACCGTTATTTCTGCAGCAATGAATTTCTTTTGGAAAACACACGTAGTTTAATGGTTGGAATTCATACCCTTTGTAAACTTGAATTTACCGTTTTCAAATGTCATATATTATCATAAGTGAATAATAAATCTAGTTGCGGTTTAATTATTTGTTATGATCATGCGATTATGTAGATTGGCCCAAGATCCAATAACCGTAATATTTATTAGTGGTTTATTTAAAACACGTTTAGCATTTGTGTGTAATTAGAATATAAAAAATTGAGTAACGTTTATTGCCATTTCTAAGCAATCATTATAGTTAGACAAGTTTGTCTGGTTCGGTTATTCAAATCTTTTCAATAGAGCTAAGTATAGAAGTATTTAACTGCAATTTTTTTTAATATGTTTTCCAAAAACCACCAATCAAATAGTTATGTTCATATTCTTGTAAATATCAGCAAAAGTATTAAACGTTTTGCTAGCCAACCTTTGGCCTTTTTTAGAACCATTTGTTATAAAAGCAAGCTTTATACTTTATCTATAAACAAATAAATAGCTTTTCTACTCAATATAATATTGTCCTTTTGGCGGTTTGTCGCAGTTGATGATGAGGGACAAAGGGGCACCCTTAACACCCCACGGTGCCCGTACGATGGTTTGCAATCGTCCAAACAACCTGTTCGTGATGAACATTTTTTTCCAGGGGTCACCAGTGTACAAGAGAACACGAGGACCATTAAACGGAATGGTAAGTATAGGTCGGTAAGTCAGCCACCTTCAGGATCAAGCCAGCAAGATTCTTCTCCTCTGGAACTGATAGTGTCATCAACGGGAACAACTCCTCTTCATGGTAATATTGTAAGATCGTCCAGTCGGTCCAGTCCACTTTTCGGATCCAGCCAACAAGATTCTTCTCCTCTTGAACAGGTAGTGTCATCAACGGGAACAACTTCCCTTCATGGTAATCTTGTAAGATCGTCCAGTCAGTCCAGTCCACCTTCCGGATCCAGCCAAAAAGTTTCTTTTCCTCTGGAACTGATAGTGTCATCAAAGGGAACAACTTCCCTTCATGGTAATATTGTAAGATCGTCCAGTCGGTCCAGTCCACCTTACGGATCCAGCCAATAAGATTATTTTCCTCTTGAACTGGTAGTGTCATCAACGGGAACAACTTCCCTTCATGGTAATATTGTAACATCGTCCAGTCGGTCCAGTCCACCTTCCGGATCCAGCCAACAAGATTCTTCTCCTCTTGAACTGGTAGTGTCCTCAACGGGAACAACTTCCCTTCATGGTAATATTGTAAGATCGTCCAATCGGTCCAGTACACCTTACGGATCCAGCCAACAAGATTATTTACCTCTTGAACTAGTAGTGTCATCAAAGGGAACACCTTCACTTCATGGTAATATTGTAAGATCGTCCAGTCGGTTCAGTCCACCTTACGGATCCGGCCAACAAGACTCTTCTCCTCTGGAACTGGTAGTGTCATCAACGGGAACAACTTCCCTTCATGGTAATATTGTAAGAACGCCCAGTCGGTCCAGTCCACCTTAAGGATCCAGCCAACCAGATTCTTTTCCTCTTGAACTGGTAGTGTCATCAACGGGAACAACTCACCTTCATGGTAATATTGTAAGATCGTCCAGTCAGTCCAGTCCACCTTCCAGATCCAGCAAACCAGATTCTTTTCCTCTTGAACTGGTAGTGTCATCAACGGGAACAACTTCCCTTCATGAAAATATTGTAAGATCGTCCAGTCGGTCCAGTCCACTTTCCGGATCCAGCCAACAAGATTCTTATCCTCTGGAACTAATAGTGTAATCAACGGGAACAACTTCCCTCCATGGTAATATTGTAAGATCGTCCAGTCGGTCCAGTCCACCTTCCGGGTCCAGCTAACAAGATTCTTCTCCTCTGGAACTGATAGTGTCATCAACGGGAACAACTACGCTTCATGGTAATATTGTAAGAACGTCCAGTCGTTCCAGTCCACCTTCCAGATCCAGCTAACAAGATTCTTCTCCTCTGGAACTGATAGTGTCATCAATGGGAACAACTTCCCTTCAAGGTAATCATGTAAGTTCATCCAGTCGGTCCAGTCCACCTTACGGATCCAGCCAAAAAGATTCATTTCCTCTTGAACTGATAGTGTCATCAACGGGAACAACTTCCCTACATGGTAATATTGTAAGATCGTCCAGTCGGTCCAGTCGGTACAGTCCACCTTACGGATCCAGCCAACAAGATTCTTTTCCTCTTGAACTGGTAGTGTCATCAAAGGGAACACCTTCGATTCATGGTAATATTGTAAGATCATCCAGTCGGTCCAGCCACCCATCTGGATCCAGCCAACAAGATTATTTTCCTCTTGAACTGGTAGTGTCATCAACGGGAACAACTCCCCTTCATGGTAATATTGTAAGATCGCTCAGTCAGTCCAGTCAGTAGAGTCCACCTTACGTATCTAGCCAACAAGATTCTTTTCCTCTTGAACTGATAGTGTTATCAACGGGAACAACTACTCTTCATGGTATTATTGTAAGATTGTCCAGTCGGTCCAATCCACCTTCTGGATCCATCCAACAAGATTCTTAACCTCTTGAACTGATAATGTCATCAACGGGAACAACTACCCTTTATGGAATATTGTAAGATCGTCCAGTCGGTCCAGTCCACCTTCCGGATCCAGCCAACAAGATTCTTTTCCTCTTGAACTGATAGTGTCATCAACGGGAACAACTCCCCTTCATGGTAATATTGTAAGATCCTCCAGTCGGTCCAGTCCACCTTCCGGATCCAGCCAACAAGATTCTTTTCCTCTTGAACTTGTAGTGTCATCAATGGGAACAACTTCCCTTTATGGTAATATTGTAAGATCGTCCAGTCGGTCCAGTCCACCTTACGGATCCAGCCAACAAGATACTTTCCTCTTGAACTGGTAGTGTCATCAACGGGAACAACTTCCCTTCATGGTAATATTGTAAGATCGTCCAGTTGGTCCAGTCCACCTTCCGATCCAGCCAACAAGATTCTTCTCCTTTTGAACTGATAGTGTCATCAACGGGAACAACTTCCCTTCATGGTAATATTGTAAGATCGTCCAGCCGGTCCAGTCCACCTTCCGGATCAAGCCAACAAGACTCTTCTCCTCTTGAACTGGTAGTGTCATCAACGGGAACAACTTCCCTTCATGGTAATATTGTAAGATCCTCCAGTCAGTCCAGTCCACCTTCCAGATCCAGCAAACCAGATTCTTTTACTCTTGAACTGGTAGTGTCATCAACGGAAACAACTTCCCTTCATGGTAATATTGTAAGATCCTCCAGTCAGTCCAGTCCACCTTCCAGATCCAGCAAACCAGATTCTTTTCCTCTTGAACTGGTAGTGTCATCAACGGAAACCACTTCCCTTCATGGTAATATTGTAAGATCCTCCAGTTGGTCCAGTCCACCTTTCGGATCCAGCTAACAAGATTCTTCTCCTCTTGAACTGGTAGTGTAATCAACGGGAACAACTTCCTTTCATTATAATATTGGAAGATCGTCCAGTCGGTCCAGTCCACCTTACGCATCCAGCCAACAATATTCTTTTCCTCTTGAACTGGTAGTGTCATCAACGGAAACAACTTCCCTTCATGGTAATATTGGAAGATCGTCCAGTCGGTCCAGTCCACCTTACGCATCCAGCCAACAATATTCTTTTCCTCTTGAACTGGTAGTGTCATCAACGGGAACAACTTCCCTTCATGGTAATATTGTAAGATCGTCCAGTCGGTCCAGTCCACCTGCCGGATCCAGCCAACAAGATTCTTCTCCTCTTGAACTGGTAGTGTCATCAACGGGAACAACTACCCTTAATGGTAATATTGTAAGATCGTCCAGTCGGTCCAGTCCATCTTCCAGATCCAGCCAACAAGATTCTTCCTTCAGTACGGAACATTCCAAGGCCATGATGTTAACTCAAGAAGCTGTTGCTCATATGAAGAAAACATCTGCATTGGATGACAAGACTCTTGCTCTTTTAATGAAGGCGTATGAAAACTACAAGAAAGAACGATCGGTAAATCAGTCCAATAGGGAGTCAGGCACCTCCAGGAAATCAGCCACCTCCACTTAGTCAGAAATCTCCACGGAATCAGCGACCTCCAGGGAGTCAGCAACCTTCATGGAATCAGCATCTTCATGGAATCAGCTACCTCCAGGGAGTCAGCCTCCTCCAGAGGGTCAGCCCCCTCCAGAGAGTCAGCCCCCTCCAGAGAGTCAGCCCCCTCCAGAGAGTCAGCCCCCTCCAAGGAATCAGCAACCTCAGGGAGTCAGCATTCTTCATGGAATCAGCTACCTCCAGGTAATCAGCAACTTCCAGGGAGTCAGCATCCTTCATGGAATCAGCAACCTCCAGGGAGTCAGCCTCCTCCAGAGAGTCAGCCCCTCCAGGGTATCATCCAACTCCAGGAAAGCAGCCTCGTCTTCTAGAAAAACAATTCAAAAGAATGGTAGAGACACATTGGTAAGTTGTTCATCTGAGCTTGTTGAGTATTCGTTCATCTCATCTTACGATTAGCAGCTTTCGTCACGCTCGTATACAATGGTGAGACGGTGCTATCAATCTTCACCAATGGATAGGATCCTGATGAGATTAATTGAACTTAGATCACCATCAAATTTGTGGAACTTAATTCATATGTGTAGGCGCTGCCCATATTTATTCAAACATCTTCCATACAGATTGTTTAT
>CABFVZ010006322.1:0-19512 GCA_902151445.1 Timema monikensis
TGTTAGTATTTGCTTCTCTCTACACATGTTAGTATTTGTTTCTCTCTACACATGTTAGTATTTGCTTCTCTCTACACATGTTAGTATTAGCTTCTATCTACACATGCAAATATTTGCTGATTTATCGAACATCATCATCACACAATTATAAGTTTTTAAGGATGCAATAATTTCATTCTACTTAATTCTAGAACAATGCACATAATTTTGAATAATTTGTAAGTTTCACCCAATTAGAGACAAAGGAAGACAACATTTTATATTTATGTAACTTATATAAAATAACATATTTACTTGAAAGAACAGGAGAAGATAATTATTCCTATAGTTGAAAAACAGCATTGTCTTATTTTGATTGCAAAGGGGGCTTTATTGTTTAAGTTGCATTTGACTTATGCAGCGCAGGCACGAGCTCTCAAGTTGAATGCAGTATTATTACAGTTGTTTATGGCCTTTCTCCAAAATCTCTTTATCGTTCAAACATTAGGAGCACATAAAAGTTGGAGCTGGTCATCTCTGTAAGAGTGTACTCTCATTGTTGTGGATAACTTGGCTGGTTCTATCCACAACAATGAGGCCTGGATTACTTTTCAAAATGTTATGACATTTGTTCACCTTGGATCTCCCAGCTGTACTATCTGATTATTTGTGGAACAGCTCCAAATATTCCGATAATTGTAAACCTCATATTTCAAGCTTGTTGATGACATCAGGAAGCGGTACAAATTAGTTCCCTCTGAAACCCCTTCATCTCACAAGCGCTGATTGCAAATTTGGTGCATACCACATCTTCATAATTGATCAAACTCAAGACATACAGCCACCCAGTGACAGAAATTCTCCCTTCCCCTCCTATTTCACATTGCGCCCAGGATTTGTAGTAAAATTTGGTCTTTCGCAACCCGTCTAAAACACTGTACAGGGTCAGTTGTAAAAAGTCTACATCAATGGAGTTAAAGTGACAACATATGTTAAGAGATGTAGGCTACATTTTCCCCGAAAGTTAAGGAAATGTTCTTTGAAATAACCAAAATACCGTGGCTATGCATAATCACTCAAATATGAACACCTCTGTAATCTAATAGCCAAGAGTTGCTGGATATAGATCCGGAGGTTTCAGGCTTCATCCCCCAATGTTTCCAGATCTTTCTGTGAAGCAGTGTGTCTGAAACGAGGTCATTTGATGAACTACTGGTCTATAAAACTGAGATTTATGGCCACACACTTCATATACAGTACATTTTGCCAAAATTATAAATGAGAACGGTTTTTAATCAACTTTTTTTCCTTTTTATTCAACTTGGACAAATTTCAATTCCTTTATATATTTATTATATATTCCGAGGAACGCTTTTGGAGAAAATAGAAGTATTAATTATTATAAAATATCAGCATGTAACAAGGATTATAAAATCAATCAAGAATGGAGCTCTACAAAATAACAGCTCAACAGTTTGCTATCGTGTATTAATACAATTTATGAATAATTAATAAACTCTGAAATGACATATTCAGTATGTGTGAAAAGGTCACAGGTTCCCCAGCTCTGGCGGACTCTGGTGGATTACTTGTCAGGTCAAATGGAGTATGAGGGTCAAATGGTGTTGTAGGTGTGTTTTTATTCCATTAATTTTCAGAATCGTTTGAATAACCTAACACATCTGATTGACAATTGATTATTATCTCTTTGGTTATTTGAACCTTCTACCTCATGTTGCCATTTTATACAATTGCCCTTAACATTAAAATTAAAAAAAAATAATTAAATACTTGTCAAGGTTTTATTTTATGTTATATTTAATTTCACCTTCGCTTAGCCTACATATCATTGTTTTATATTATTTTTTTTTATAATATTCATTAATTTTTCTAGAAATTTACAGCAGCTTTTGGCTTAGAATCTTGTTTTCCAAATAAGTTAGATAGTAGGCACATTTGTGAACATAT
Source organism: Timema monikensis (assembly GCA_902151445.1). NCBI lineage: Eukaryota > Metazoa > Arthropoda > Insecta > Phasmatodea > Timematidae > Timema > Timema monikensis. The sequence continues at coordinate 1,948 of CABFVZ010006322.1, forward strand.
TGATTCACTAAACTAACTGGAAAGAGGTAAACATTAAACACATTTTGAATTTCCTTTGTTTTTTAAAATAACATTCACATCATATAAATTACTGAATAAATATCTATGTTAGATGGAAATGAATATATATCCTCTACAATTTTATATAAACAAACTAGACTGTACCTGTAATTAACAAGGTTTTGGTTCCACATTGTAGCTTAAAGAGATTGCGCTAAAATATCCATCATTGTGTAAATATAATAACACATGATTGCAATTCTTAAAACATTACAAACACACATGCACATAAAAGTTATATAAATATTATTATTTGTGCTCTGTCTTATATGAACTCAAACCTGCTCCTCCTTGATCGCTCAGAATATGAACTCAAACCTGCTCCTCCTTGATCGCTCAGAATATGAATACATCATTGGTTTATTTTGATTGCCAGGTTGTTAGTGTAGCGTGGTGAATTGCTACCTTTCAGGCAATGGAAGAAGATGATGATGATTTCTATGATGATGTTTTTGAAGACACAATATCCTTGAGGTCAAACCCCCGGCAAGGAAATCGCTATATTAGTCTGTCCCAAGTGACAATTTATCACAGTGCGGAAGACTTTCACCTGAGTGACGACAAAATGGCTACTGCTGAGGATACTTCGTTGGTGGAGAAGGATCAAGAGGATTCTTACAGTCGAAACGATTTTCGGAAGGTAGGGTGAATTCATGGATTTCATGGTTATTATCTTTAAATGTACTAATATCAATTGTGAACAACCCATTTTTATGATTTTAAGCTCATTTTGGTTTCTTAAATATTTTTGCATTGTTACTTATTTAATAAGGAAAATATTTTGAAGTAGATTTAATAAAAATATATTTTGGAGTAGATTAAACAAAAAACAAAATAAGTATTTTTTTAATTTAAGGTGTTTAATGTGCACTTTTTGAACCTGCTGATTATATAAGTGAAAGCAAAAGGGCCGGTCAAATTTCAAACCAGGTTTAGTTACGAAGATTTTGTTTAAATTAATTTAAACCATTTGTGGCTTCTTATTAACTACATATGCTCATTCTCAATTCAGTGAGACTAATAATAGGACTAAATTATATTTTTAATTAAAGAAAGAACATATCTTGCTCAAAATTATAATTTACCGGCAAATTAAGAGCTGAATCACAATATTTTGAGAATGGCAGTGTAGAGATCTCGTACAGAAATATTACATAGATATTACAATGTTAGTAAACAAAGAACAAAATAATTAGTGGCCTTGTATAATACAATACTAAAACTGATTAACTATAAAGGCGAGCTTTTTGAATGAAATTTGACAGTCAATGGAAGAAGTGAACTTGATGATGAATACTTTGACTTTGCAAAATCAAATGCTGCTTTCTTTTCTTCTTCAGTTAAATCAAGTGCCGAATTAATTTCTTTTGTATCCAACATGTAAGCTAAATAATAAACTGGTTAGTTAAAGCTATATTATATCTGTTTTTAAATTTTTGTATTACATGTTTGTTCTTTGTAGCTTCAATTTGCGGTTGAAGATTCTTCCACTCACGTGTTGACTCGGAAATAGTGCAGTTGTTTTTCTGAACAAGGACAGTAGCAATAGTCTTCAAACGATCAAGCATGTCCTCTGCATTCCGTTTCAATACACAATCAGAAACTTGTGTTTGCACCGCTTTATCAATAGTTTCATGATTTTCTTCACAAATTTGTAACCCACTTGCCCAGCCTTCAAGATATGTCTCCAGATAATCTGCGATTGTATTCCGAGGCACTTCACTTGGGAGACAAGTTTTGGGGCACCAGATTTTGTTACACGCATTAGCAAAGTGGATGTTTCTGAAGTACTTTATTACATTTAGAAACTGTAAGTTATTTGCTAGCAGATTTAACAACCCTTAATTATGACATCTAAACCTTAATCATATTTCTGCAACGGTGTGTGCACATATTTAGTACTGCTAACAGTCACTCCTGCCAGATTAATGGCAGTGTGAAACATTACCAAATGTGTCAATTGTGTCCACTAAATAAACATCACCTACTTTAGTGGTAGCTAGCTGTAAGGGGACATTTGACCGACCATCAAACCCAAGACACACACTTTGATTTTTCAGAATAAGAGAGTATTTTCCTCTTTGTAAATAGTTTCTGATAAATACTCACTAATTTACTTTCTGTTTGGAGGGGTACAACCCGGCCGAAGTTGTTGCATGAGTCACACACATTGAGGATGTTCAACTCAACGCATTTGTTGCAAATATGATCCAAACACTTTGGTTGATCTAGCTAATTATGAATCCATTGATGTTTCAAACTTTCTTCTTCTTGCATTCAGAGTATTCTGATCTATTTTCATGTTTTTCATCAGAAGAGGCTGCAGAAATACTGGCTAAAAAAATGGGGGGATGTTGATCTACTAGGTGTGCTTGTAGCTTTAAAAAATCATGGAAATCAAAAATCATGCAGTGACCACAATTTGTTGAGTTAATGTCCCAGTTTCAATTCAAATAGTGTATACCTACCCTAATTTCTAACCTTATACAACAGCTAGAAAAGTTACTAGATCTACTTTCATGTGTAACTTTTGATAGATATTATTAATACCTACAAAATAACACTAATAATATAGGAACATGTTATCAATGTTGGCTACTAAACATTTTGTTTGTATTCTATAAGAGGTGCTCCACAAGTCCATTCATAAGAAAATCAAGTTATATTGAAAAGATAAAACTATTAATTTACCAATCCAGATTACCAATTTCAATAATTTTTAAAAGCATTTATGTAATTTTCAGGGTGGCTACAGAATTTCTATTATAAAATACCCCTACTTTTCCGGGTTTTCTTAATAATACATTCAAATTATTTTTAATGACATTTTTTCTGTTTACTATATCAATTACATTTTTTTTAATATCTCAGAATCCAAACACACAAAAAAAAAACTAGAATTATTTTTTCCCTATCAGATATCTTAGGGATGGGGCCGTACAAAAACTACCTTTATTTTGTTTTAATGTTCAGGTGGGGAATTATAGTTTTTATTCTAGTAAAGTGTGTATATGCCATGATATTTATCCATTTTTATACGAATTCCCTGACATCACCAAATTATCTGCCAATACGTTTTCCCTGTGCGTATTCTTTGTAGCCACAATGAATTTTACGTGTGGTGGATCAAGCAGCTTGATAAACATCTCTCAAGTTTTGTAAACTATTGGCAGATAAACAATCTTAACTTTTTAATGTATCAATACAAATATAAACGCTTCTAAGTGTTATATTTAAAATAAAAATTCAACCCTTTACTATTTGTTTGTTTAATTGTGTCTGTTTTAAAAATAAAATAAAGATAAATAAGTAATATTTTTGAAGAAAATAAGGAAAAATTAGGATTGTAGGAAATTAAAATGATGCTAAAATTAAGGTTACGAAGCAAAACTGAAACCAAATTAATGTAATATTGTATAATATATTACAGACGTGCATCTTCAAGACAGTAAATATTATTCATAGAGTTAAAACATTTTAAAATAAAGAGCAACTTTATTTACATTTATTAACTTGAGTTAATAGACGAAGATATTCTTGCTAATAGTAAAGAAAAAATCTATTGAAAATTCTCATCTTAGTCGAATCAGTTTCACAGTCTTCAACTTCCATTTGTGCACATTTTGATAAGTGATTCTGATGATTTGGCCCTCCAACTTCGCCAAAGCCAAACAAGATCTTGATTTCTACCAGTCATAATGAATACTGAATGCCTTATACTTGTTCACACTGCCACTAAACTTCATACACTGCTCCTTGCTTCACTACAAATGAAGATACTACTAAGAGGATTCCCCTGAAATGGGAACTCCCCTTTGGAAGGGGGTTTCCCAACGAATGGTTTGTTACTCATTAGGTTAATTTAAATATACTCTTTCTCTTAAAGAAAAACCTAATTTCTCTTTTTGAGGTATTTTGTTATATTTGGAAGAAGGTACAGGAAAGGTGTGTATCTCAATATTATTGAAATTTAATTAGGCTAATTTTACAATAACATAATAAGTCAACATCTCTCAGTAATTGGGATTACTTTTCATGAAACAAATTGGTTTAACCTAAGGTTTAAACCAGCCAACCCTGGTATTTCCACATACCTCCCAGGGTTCATTTACAAGCCACAATCGACTGGGACTGACGGCTTTACTTCCCTTCCAAAGGAAGTTATGCAACTGATTTTTATTGCTCAAGAAAAATTCATTAACCCCAGCTAGGTTTGAACCCACGAACATTGTGTCCTGAAGCAAACACTTTACCCCAAGACCACTGAGGCCGACTAAATAAGTAAAACACGGAGGTACGAGCATGGCTGTGGTGGATGTGTTGGACTGAATTATTAAATATTACAATATTTACCAATTTTTATAAATAATTTAGTGTAGTAATTCTTTGTTTCGTAAGCGAGTTGTTGGTTCTAGTGAGCTGCCAGCTTTCCCTACCCCTAGCAAGGGGTGCAGAATATGTTCAGAGATTCAATATTTACTCAGAACATAACATTTTCATAAAAAAAATTCCCTGAAAACCATAGCGCTCAGAATAAAACATTGAATATTGTATAGAGGCTGAGGAGAATAAGTATTATTACCTACTACATAGTTTGGGAAACTCACATTTAAATACATTTTAAACATAGTCATTTTTATAGTACCTTCCTTATAAAAATTTTAGCTCTCTCCCAGAAATGGCAACTTTCCCATTTCCTTGTAAAGTTTGTCAATGACCTTCGACGTCTTGTAGACCTTCAAGTGAGAACTAGAAGAAAACCGGGTAAAGTGGTACTTTCCTCCATTGAAATGTTTGTCAAAGGATTCCTTTAGGAGACATGAAGATTTGTGGACAGGTGGGCCATTCCAAGAGATGAAAAAGAGTGTCATACTTAATGTTGTGGTTGACCCAACTGACTCACACACTGCTTCACTGCATATTTTCATGGCATTCTCCAGGACATAAAGGATGTTAGGAATGTTATGAAACACATTTTCATTTGTGAATGCTTCCTTTATCACAGCATTATCAAGAATTATCAAGCTCGGTTTAACTTCCATAGACTGTAGGTTTTTGAAAAAATCTGTGTTTAAAAGATTCTTTTTCAAGATTTTAAATTGAGAATATACTGCATCAGTAGTTATTGAACATCCACGATTTTCACTAACCCAGGTTGTTAGTGTTCAAAATGACTCTTGAATTTGCTGCTCAATATTTTATCTGAAACTGAAGTACTCGTTAAATACTTGCTGCTGAAACACAGGTGCAAACTCTTTACAATTAGAGGTTCTGTGATCCTACGTTCTACTGTTTCTAATAAGGTTTGACACAGGGCTTCCAACTTTTTCCTTGCACTTTTGAAGTCGCATACATCTGGTATGTAACCAAACAACTCCACATCTTCTTCAGCAAGTGACTGGCATTTTCTTAGCCCCTAGACACTGCAACTCTTTGTGCTTACACTGACACTGCCCCACTATAGCACTTACTGATAGTGTGGGTGTTGAGTGTCATCATACAAATGAAACTACCATATCAGAACCAGAATGTACTAAAAACATAAACAAAACTGTTGGACTTTTCTTTGCCCCAAATTCTGCACCTTTGCCACTAGCAAGGTATTGGGTCTTATATAGCCTTTCACATGAGCCCATGTGAGCTAAAGTTTAATATGAAAGAGCTGTGGTTCAGTTTGCACATGGTGTTAACATTGTAGACATCAGCTGCAATGACTGAACCTCTAGGCTGGCTTGAAATGTGTGTCTTTTCTGAAGTGAACATCTAAAAATAATATATGGCTCATAGCTGCTCAAGGTGCCTGGAGAGGGGGGGGGGGCTTGTTGAAATTTCCTATACATTTTTCAAATATGACTTATATTTTTGTGTACAAAGGGTGTCAACCCTGTATGTATAAATACTGGTCTGGAATGGGCTATTTCTGGAGGGATGATGAAGTACTAAGGTCCCATTACATGTTGAAGTACAAAGGTCCCAGTACATGATGAAGTACAAAGGTCTCAGTACATGATGAAGTACAATGGTCCCATTACATGTTGAAGTACAAAGGTCTCAGTACATGATGAAGTACAATGGTCCCATTACATGTTGAAGTACTAAGGTCCCAGTACATGATGAAGTACAAAGGTCCCAGTACATGATGAAGTACAATGGTCTCAGTACATGATGAAGTACAAAGGTCTCAGTACATGATGAAGTACTAAGGTCCCAGTACATGAATGAAGTACAAAGGTCTCAGTACATGATGAAGTACAAAGGTCCCAGTACATGATGAAGTACAAAGGTCCCAGTACATGATGAAGTACAATGGTCTCAGTACATGATGTGTGCCTTGTGGCTACTGTATTCTGTTAATATGGAAAACTCTTTGGACTGTAAATAAATTGTTTCACAACTGCAAAATGCTTTAGTTACAATATAAACAACATGTGTGGTAGCAAAAACTAGAGATTTTCATCAATAAATGCTCTTTAATTATGTAAAATTAAATATGATATTTAATAAACAAGAGCAGCAAATACTACGGAGTGCCACTGTAATGGTTTGAATCCTGGCTGTGTGTATTTGTCACTCCTGGGAGATGCAAGTGTATTTCCTCCCATTATTCTTCTACTTCCGCAGTGGTAGCCCTTTTGCTAAACAAATCAATAACAAAGTAAAATAGCCTACATTTCTTAATGTACTTTTAAGAATATACAACATAACTAAAAGATGTATCTCTATTTTTACATACCAACATAGCAAAGAAAAATAAATTTATAAAATTCTGACTCATGTTTGCTATACATTATGCTAAATAAAGTGTGTGTTAACATACACACATATCCTCTTCAGAAAAATACCATTCTTCCTGGAATTTTGAAATCCGTTCTGTCCGATCTTTGAGAGAAAATGTATTAACAATAACATTTGATCAGTCATGCAGATTTGTGAGTTGGTCTATTAATATGAGCTCCATAGTCATGCAAGTGTAGTGTTGCCAGTCATATGCTGTCCTCCGACCTGTGTTCGTGGTTCACTGGAGCTTAATTCATCAGTACAAGCTCATACCAACAACCAACATGGTGCACTTCACTCATACCTGACAGAGCGTTCATGGCATAACTGACCTATAGGAATATGTGTTGTCCTTCTCTTGAGTTTTCACTTTTATAAAAACAATATTCACAATTAGTTGATCGAGATGTAAAGATATTAATGTTGAGACAAGATGTTTGTCAGTTTTTGTCATGTAAAAATGTCCAAGCATAAATGAAAAAGAGAATTATAAGGTGGATTTTATTTAATATTTGATACATTGCAAGTATTGATATTTTTAAAATCTGTCACAACTTTTTGTCATTTTATAACAACTTTTTGAAGATAGACAAAAGTTCATCATAGACAAATTCCACAATAATGTGACAAATTTTAAAAGTGCTATCTTTTCTGTTATTAAAACTTTCAACAAACTCCAACTAAAGCATTTTTATCATCAGAAAAAATGCACATATTGTTTTACTACAGTGCCTACATAATGTACTTTGAGATGGTGGCTAAGACAGGGAAACATGTAAAAGTCAGGGAATTCTATGATAAATTATTTTTATCCACCCTGTGAGTCTTATCGTATATAAAAAATATTTAAAATTGTATACATATTTTTAAATCCCATCACAAGCCAGTGCTGACCATTCCCTTTCACTGACGCTCTTTGATGAGAGGGTGAAGTGAGCAGTGGTACAGTTCGTGCCATCGTCTACTGACAGGAGATACCACTGCAACGAACATGAATGTATCACCATCATCTGGGCTGCGACAAGATACCACATCTACTTAAAGGAGCCCTTCACCCTGAGGACAAACTAAAAATGCCTGACCTGACAAATCCATGATGGACGGACCAATAAGCCTATTATGACCACACTGGAACTCGATGATGATGACGGATCGGGACAATCCCGCAGAGTTGGCGACATGTGGTATTATAACCGGTCGTGAGCTACCGACATCACCAATTTTGCTGTGAAGTAACAAGACTGCCTACTCAATTCTCACGATTGGCGCTCATCAGTTTCTCAGATTTTTATTTATTTTCCAATATAGTTTGTTAAGTGTATGTTTGGTGTGTCTTATTATCTAGTTCAGTAGCTTTAAGATAGTGTTTTAAGTTATTTTTGCATTGTAGTTATTCTAGTTTTTACAGCGGTTCTCAAACTTTTTGCTTGCAGATCCCTTTTGGCTTTGTAAGATATCCACGGCTCCTCACACCCTTGCTCGCATAAAATACAGTGTGTATGGATGATTGCTACCCAAAATTTAAAAAGTATATTAAAATATATTATTTTCCAGATTGACAGAAAAATTATATATCCAATAGTATACTAAGTAAACATTTAATCTTACTTTATAGGGTTCTAGTGTGAAGAATGGTGTTGTTTCTTCATCTCACAAAGTCCTTTAAAGTTTGGAGAGATTGTAGACAGCTGAATTCTCATGTCTGGTGCAATGTCCAGTCTGCAACTATATCTAGATCTTGTTGATGCATACCTTGAAAATCCAACTTCGCACAGATAAGTTGTTGGAAACGTGTGAAGTTTAAGTACTGCACAGTTATACACTTGTGGATGTTCTTGAAGAAGACTCCACCAGAATTCAACCAAAAGAACTCTCTCTAATGGTTGTAGTACTTTTAGCTAAATTTAGTACGACAGGAGCATGCATTGGTGGAATTATATATCTTGCAGTTACACGAGTTGCTTGGTTTATTCATCCACAATGTGTGCCCATTCCTGCCAATAAAAAACCATAAAACATCATCAGTATTTCATCAGCACTTGGTTTAGATTCACTATTCAATTCTTGAACTTTTAAACTACCTGTTTTGGTGGCCATATGGTATAACGCGCTAAACTCATGTTGGACTAGACTGCTGAAGACTGAGAGATTGGGGTTCGATCCTGGTTGGGTGCACTAAGTGTTGTTTTTACTAAATGGTTTCCCTTCATTCCTCCATGCAAATGTGAGTGCATTTTCTTTAAATAAAGCTTTCATAATCCCTAATCCATTAGTTTACTTAGTATATAGGCAGGCGTATAACCTGAACGGGTAGTAAGATACATGACTAAAAAAAACTCTAAATTATCACAGTGCCATGAAGAACCAGTAATAACAACCCTCAACTAGGGCTAAACATAATTTGGCAACCGGGGTTAAATTTGCCCCATGCGAGTGTTAGAGAATTAAGGGTATTTCACTCGAAACCTATTTTTGAAAATTATCTTCAAAGCCATAATACACAATATGAGAAAGTTTATGCAATTGTGTTGTATAATTTATTTATTGTGATTTTATTTTTATGCCTTTCTGAGGGAAAATACTTTCAAATGATTTATCACTGATTTTTAGACAACCTGTACTTTCATAAAATAATACATCCAGTGAAGGGATGACACTGAGCAAAGTCCAGGTCAGTTATTCTGGATCGTTAGAAAGGATTACAATTACCATAGTAACTTTAGGTCTGGCGTTTCTTGTGCTGAGAAGGGGAGAGAATGTGGCATTGCCAAATATTGTTCTCAGAAGCTCGTCTCTTGTGTGGAGTGTCAGAGTATCACAAGTCGACGAGTTGTAAAAACAATAATTCTTTATTTACTCTGATTGGCTCATTTTTGCGTTTTCTTTGGTCACGAGAAGAAATGGATATTAAACTGCAAGGAAAACCAGAGCCAAAATCAATCAAGGAAATGTAATTTGAAGTCTGTCACAATAATACAGTCCATTGAAGATCTTTTTAAAAACAAACATTACCAATCATGCCCATCAGTTTAAGTGTAATGTGTAGTATTAATACCATCTAGTATGTCATGATCAAACCTTTAACCTATGACAAAAAATTAATTACATGAAACATCATCATCATCAATGATTTTGAGTCTGTGACCAGGTCAGTTTAGTAAAATGACCCCATCTTCCTCTATCCTTTGTAATGTTATTGATTTGCCCCTAAAGAATATGTGAGAGCATTGACAATAATATCGTCCTAATTTTATAAACGTATCTTATTTCATTTAAATTATAATCTATTACATGGCGCTTGAAGCACTTTTTCTTCCAAGAAGGTACACGCTACTGTAAGTGACGTCAGAGTGTACCAGTCAAGTCAAGTTGACAATATAAGATTTTTAAATAATAACTTCCTCTTCTCGAATGATCGAATAGAGATTTTAAAAAGTAACTTGAGTCAGTTTCCGGCTCTCGAACCTCCTATTAACACCGAGATGTTTTTGTCTTGTATTTTAATTTTTTATAACACGGCCTTCTAGAAGCTTCCATGAGTAATGGATATATACAAAGAATGGTGCAATGAAAGGGCACTTGGAGTCCAGTCCTTGAAGTACTCGGGACTGCAGCTCATGTCCGTGATCCCTACGATTGTGCTATAGGTCGCGTAAATCTTGAAATAAACCGAGATTTAGAAATAAAAACATGTCAACATAATAAGTGTGTATTAATTGATACAATATTCTAATCATCAGTAAACTCTTCAATTAGTGCTCGACCACAGGGCAATTATCAGCTAATTAAATGGTAATATCTCATCAATTGTGACCCAAGACAGGGATCCGTAAGTCCGAAACTTCATAATTGGTGCCCATCGCAGTGCGAGAAAGACAATAACGTCATACCTTCCACCATTCTTCCTCCTTTAATTGCTTCCAGTCTTCACCTCTCACTTGAACACTTTCCGTTATATGCTCCTATTTCTTTCTTTTGCTCCCCTACTGTCTTTTTACTACATACTTCATTTCCAACATTTTATTTGGCATCCTCTCTTTGTCCATCCTCATTACATGTCCATACCATCTCAGTTTTATTTATTCTACTATCTCATGTACTCTCTGTACTCCTACTCTTCCCCGGATAGCTTCTTTCCTAATCTTGTTTCTCCTCGTGATAGCTAACATGCTCCTCACAAACTTCCCATGTCCTCCACTTTCCTAGTCTCTCTTACATTCAATGTCCATGTTGCTACCAGCCCCAGTGGTGTAGTTGGCTAACGCGCTTGTTTCATGTAGAATCAGAATGCCGAGAAAAGGGAGATTGAGGTTCAAATCTTGGTCGGATGAGCTGGAGGTAGCTTTTCCGTAGTGGTTTTCCACTCTCCATCCACGTAAATGCTGGTTCATTTCCTCTAAAGTTGACCTTCCCAGGTCCTAATCCATTAGCTTAATTATTACTTAAGCGTATAACTCGAACGAATAGTAAGACGTGGTGCTAAATAAAAAAAAGTATATTTCTGCTGCATATGTGACAATGGGTACAACACTTCCTTACACTTCAAGGGCACTTCTCTTCTCCATAGCAGGTATCTCACACATCTATAGAACAACTCTCCATAGCAGGTCTCTTATACATCTATAGAACAACTCTCCATAGCAGGTCTCTCACACACCTATAGAACAACTCTCCACAGCAGGTCTCTTTCACACCTATAGAACAACTCTCCACAGCAGGTCTCTTACACACCTATAGAACAACTCTCCATAGCAGGTCTCTCACACACCTATAGAACAACTCTCCATAGCAGGTCTCTTACACACCTATATAACAACTCTCCATAGCAGGTCTCTTACACACCTATAGAACAACTCTCCACAGCAGGTATCTTACACACCTATATAACAACTCTCCCTGCTGTCCTCTTCTCATTAGATCCTCTCTACCTCCACCTCTCACCTAAATCACACTTCCAAGCTATTTTATGTTCTGTGCTTTTCTCAGCTCCACCCCCTTCTAACTTTATAGCTTTACTAGGATTTATCCTCTTCCTTGTAATTACCATCACTTCACACTTCACTGTGCTAAATTTCTCCTCACTCTTTCCATTCCTCATTCCATTCTTGTAGTTATCCCTATACTTCCTCCCCCCCCCCGCCGCCCCTACCCATACTATCAACTCATCAGCAAACATCACGCCACGACTTTCATTCTTTCCTCCTAGAGTTTTCCTGCCACTTTGTTCATGAACATTTCCATTACCTTTACAAATAGTAGTGGTGAGAAGGAACTACCATGCTTCAATCAATTTTTTTATTTGGAACCACTCCGTCCTTCCACTCTACGTCTTAACACAACTCTTGTTATCCTCATACATGCTTTTCACTCTCATTACAACTCCTCTTCCCACTTCTGCCTCCTCCGTCACTTTCCAAACTTTAGTTCTATCCACACTATTATATGCCTTATCCACATCCATAAATACCATTACCAAGTCTTTCCATCACCTGTCGTATGACAAAGATTAAGTCTATTGTAAACATGTCTATTGTTCCCTAAATCTGTGTTGTTCCTATCTCCACCTTCCTTTAATGTTTTCCTTATTCCCCTTTCCAGTATCTTCTCCATATATGTTTGTACAGGGGCACATCAGTGATGTACCCTTATAATTTGTAACCTCTTCCTGTCTCCTTTCTTGAAAATAGGTATTATAAATCCCTTTTTCCAGTCTTCCAGTACCTTGTTCTTCTTCCAAACCACTCTCAACACCCTGTATAACCATTGTATACCTACTTCACCTGCTGATCATATCATTTCCACAGTCACTTTGTCCACACCCGGTGCTTTTCCTGGTTTCATCCTCTTTAATACATCCTCCACCTCTTTCAATGAAGAACCTCTTTCCTCCTCTTCTGATATTTTTTCTGCTCCTCTGTTTCACCTTCATCCCTTTCCTCTTCCAGGTTGAACCTTTTCTCAAAATATTTCCTTTATAGTTCCATTCTAGAAATATCTGGATTGAGCTGACGTTCACTTATCTTAAGAGAGCCGGCAACAGTGGAGGTTTCGTTGAAAGTTTGTAGCATTTGTATAATTTATAAAATCAGTTAACTAATACCATTATTCCAAGTATTTAATTAATGTGAAATTTAAGTGGTGTAAGACAAACTAATAAAAAGTAATTGTACATGTGTATATTTAGAAAATTGTTTTTATATTACTTTTGTTACAAATTTACACACATATACTTACCTAATAAAGCCACTCCCTTACGGGGTAGGCAAGAAACTGTGAATATAGCACAAATAAAACTTACTTAATTCATCTTCACTAACTTTCTCCACACTTCCCTATCCTTATATGCTTCTTTCGCTTCAACAACATCCATATACCAAGTCATACATACTCTTTTATTCTTAAAACTCTGAATGTATCTCTTTTTCACATATTCATCTACAACATTTAGCCACGTCTTTACATGATCTACTCCTTCTTTTTGCTCCATACACTTTACCTTCATATATTTGCTTCGTCACTTGATCCATACTCATCCTATCAACATGCCCAAACCACTGTAAGACACTTTTTTCAAATTCACCTATTGAATTTACTTTCCAACCACACTCCTTCAGCACCCATTCATTACTGACTCTGTCCATACGAGTTTTTCCACATACATTTATTAGCTAACTCATTCCAACCACATTCACCTTGCTCTTATGTTTCTCCTTACAAACCCACACTTCACATCCTTAGAACAACGTTGGCGTTAACACACTTTTATATACTGCCATCTTTGACTATTTGATACTACTTCATTCTTTGCAATAGTCCACATACATCCAACTACTCTCCAAGATGCATTCACCCTTCTGTCGCTTTTACCATCCATCCTTTCATTTTTACAGAACATTCTGCCTAGATAAATCATTCACTTGTTCTAACAGATTTCTATTTATACTAAGTTGACAATTATTTCCTGATCCGTCCTTATCAGAAACCAATAATTTAGTTTTGAATACACTTATATGAAGATCCATTCTGTATGTCACCACACTCAAATGACATACATTCTGCAAGTCACGTTCCTTCTCGGCACCATCTGCATACAACAGCACTCACAGTCATATTGTCCAATCATAAACTAACCGCATCCTCACTAGCATCCCTCATATATTTATCCATAAATACATTAAACAACCAAGGAGACATAACACAACCTTGTCTAACACCCTGTTCAATGTCAAACCATTCACTCTGCGCTCCATCCACCCTAACACATGCTTCACTTCCATCACACACTGCCTTAATTACATTTACTAACCATACATCCACACCATACTCGCTAAGAACATTACATAACATACTCTTATTCACCCAATTGAACACTTTCTCCAGATAAACAAATGCACAATAAACTTTCTTTCTTACTGCTATACATTTCTCAATCACTTGTTGCAATGCAAATTATCTGGTCCATGCAATCTCTACCTGGCATGAAACCACAGTGTACATTCCAAATCTTGCCTGCAGTTCTTTAATGCACTTTCTAAATTAAAACTCTCCCAAAATCTCTGCCTGGAATACTCAACAAAATATTTGTCCTATAATTCTTACATTTACTCTTACTGCCTTTGCCTTTATACAAAGGAACAATGATGGCATTCTTCCAGTCATTAGAAACCTTTGAAATCCCAGCACGCACATTGAACAACTCACACAATCTGGTAAGTAATATTGTGCCCCCCCACTTAAGCATTTCACTTGTGATCCCATCTATGCCCGCAGCTTTGCCATTCACTAACATTTTCATAGCTTTAAACCCTTCAGACTCATTAATCCTTTCACTCCTTATAACATTTACCCTATTTTCTGCTACTTTATCCACATTCTAGCCACACAATTGCTCAAAATAATTTCTCCATCTTTCTCTTATACGGTTTTCATCCCAGATCATCTCAACACATTAATTATGAATAACATTAGGAATATTATGTTTGGCTATGATTGTCTAAATATATTTCTCTCTCATATCATGGTTGGTTATGATTGTCTGAATGGAATTGTTTCCCATATCATGGTTGGATATGATTGTTTGTCTGAATGGAATTGTCTCTCATATCATGGTTGGATATGATTGTTTGTCTGAATGGAATTGTCTCTCATATCATGGTTGGATATGATTGTTTGTCTGAATGGAATTGACTCATATCATGACTCAATACGACTGTTTATGACCAAGTCAATACCAAAACTAGTTTATCAATGGTTTTCTTGACTATGTCTTACATATTTGGTTAATATTAGATGATTTAATAAGTATGTTCTAATTTCATACAGTGAAACAAAATTGAACTAAGAATAGGCCTAGATCACAGACAAGGACATACAAGATCCTCAGCCTTACGGGAGTCTTGCTGCGCTCCTTGAACCAGGTTGAGTCAATCAACACTGGGGTTCGCTAGTGTCACTGCTCAGGGATGAAAACACTTCCAAGTGTGCAGTTGTTGAACGACTCACTTTTAACATGTTCAACATTAAGGGTCCATTATAATAGTAATGGGCAGTCTGCATAAGTTCTTTGTGAGGTAGGTTTATGTGAAGAGGGGGTTGGGTTGCTAAAAAAACCTAGCTTTGTGTAAGCTGGCCTATTGACTTGAGAATGATATTTGTGTCTTCTCTCTAGTGAAACCATGTTTAAGTTGAGTTTTTAATACCTCTTGATGTCACCTAGCAATCCCTGTGTTGAAGAACTCAAGCTCTCCCACGGAGCTCAGCCATTTAACCTGGAGGCTGAGGGTCTTGTGACCTAAATATGCCACAGTAAAGTCATATTGCCAATAATAATTTTATTTTGATCATGCGATGGAAAATTGCTGCTAAGCTAATGGTTTTTTATTTGAAAAATCTTTTTTATTTACTATTACTTAACTACTAGACAAAATTTATATCTGTTGGATTTGGTATATCATGTAACGCTTATAGACAACACAAACACTGAATCAAATCTTTCTACAACACCATCTTTGTTTATGAAATAAACTTAACCCCTTCAGTGTCAGATGTTTTTTGAATTTAGTGTTTATATATTATCACGTTTTTTTATGAATTTAGGGCACCAAAATATTTTTCATTTTTTAATTGTTTATATTAAACTAGAGATGTCACGATACTCGTTTTTCTCGATTCCGATTCTTAAGTTCAACCTCGATTTTTTGATTCTCGATTCCGATTCTTGAACATTTACTTTTTCATTATTTTTCCAATAATTGTTGCATAGAAAATCTAACGTGCCCGATACCTTACTCCCCCCTCAATGCAAAACTTGGATTCAACCATTATAATACATGATCGCTTGAAACTATAATCTCATACAATCTTATAAATATTTACTAAACTCACTAAAAGTTTTCAAATCTAAAATTCAAATAAACTCAAAATTAATTCAGTAAATGGTGAATTGTAAAACTGAAAGAAGAACACATTTTACTCATTTCACACATTACAAATATTTCAAGTTGTCCACCATAACATACTACGCATGTTAGCTCGCCAAAAATTAGTGATGAAGTTTTGGCAATCATATATCGATAATCTATTGAATTAAAATAAATAAAACTTTTTTTGCTCCAGTTTTATTAACCACATTGACTTTTGTTCTATTTTTTATTAAATTTATCTTATTCAATGAGCTAAATAAAACTTTAAAAATATAAAAGCGACAGAGAGTATAATTACAGAAGAGCGGCCATTTTAATTTGATAGGAATATCGTAGCTTTAGATATGCACATTGTGATATATCAATTAACTATAGATATTTCGATATATATGGAACATTGCCATTCTAGTCTATGTATTACATATCAATTGTTTGCTTAGAATCAGTTCGTAAAAACTCTTGGAGATGAAGCTTCTTGAAACTGAAATCTGGGCAAAGATGCGGGAAGCTGCAGTGTTTTGTTTACTTCACACCACTGTCAGGCTACAGACAAGTCAATAGACACATTTTCTGAAACACTCGACACCTCAGATACACTTGCATCACTACCCGAGGCATCAACATCGATTTCATACAAGTCACTAAACTCTTCACTTTCTTCCAACATTTTAAACGATCTAAAATAAATATCAAAATAGCAGCAAAATATTACGAGGAACACAAGCAGAGTTATGGACTGTCAGATATAAGCTATAATTAGTATAGAAATCTGCTGTTAGTGTACATTGCAAACAACGACTTTATCTTATTGCTATCTACTTTATGTAAATGAAATATGTCGGGCAAGACTCATCATGCCCTTAATAACTTGGGTAAATAATTTTCTACACTAAGAGGCTGCCCATAATGACTCAAGCAAATCATGGAAGCAGTTGAAAGTCATTTTGACCCTTCAACTTTGTCTAACATACATAAGTACTAGCTTTTAATACATACAGGTAACTTTGTCTGAAAGACATGAACATTAACCCTAAATAATCTCATACAATACAGTCTGGAAGACATGAACATTAACCCTGAATAATCTCATATAATACAGTCTGGAAGACATGAACATTAACCCTGAATAATCTCATATAATACAGTCTGGAAGACATGAACATTAACCCTAAATAATCTCATATAATACAGTCTGGAAGACATGAACATTAACCCTGAATAATCTCATATAATACAGTCTGGAAGACATGAACATTAACCCTAAATAATCTCATATAATACAGTCTGGAAGACATGAACATTAACC
>CABFVZ010006323.1:0-19506 GCA_902151445.1 Timema monikensis
ACTGCGAGTATATTTAGTTCAAATAAGGTTCTGTGAACCACCATACGTATGTGAGTTACATATTCTGACGTATTAAAGTGAAAACAAGATCTTCTAGGCCTATAGCTTGTTTTTCTGATGAATTGACGTGAAGAGCACCTTATAAATAATAACATATTTATCGGGTAAACAATAACTTTCTACTATATTATCCGTGCTATTTTTATAGGTGCCTTATTAATAACACCAACAAAATTTGACAGCTTCAGATCACATGATTCAATGGCTGGATATTAAAAGTAGATCTTCTAACTTATTTTAGCTGTCAGATATATCCGTCCGAAATAAAATTGAACCATATATGTAGATATATAGAAAGTAGATAAACATGTAAATCTCGGGTGCACTGTCTGCAGTCCTACAAGGTAGATATAGACAAGGGGAAAGAAGAGAAACATGTAAAATTACAAGAACACCGACTGAATCGTTACCCAATTATGTTAACGTTGACTATGTAGAACGTGTAAGCTAAGATTATGTTGAGAAGAGAACACCATATCACCAAATAAAGTCTTGGCCTCATGGATTGCAGAACCAATCGTTTGGTTGTAACGATAACGTAAACTTTGTGTAAGGCTTAATAAACAGTTGCAATTTTCTAACCCGTTGTCGTAAAGCTTATACTCCGATAAATTTAAATATTAACTCAAGATTTCTTGGTAAAAAAAAAAAAGGTCAAATCGAATTATTCAATTATGAAATCAAGTGACATAGTTTTTAAAGCTAGGTATTTTACTGCTTTAATTCGGGAGAACATAATGTTAATAAATGAAAATATGCTCGAGGAGAATTCAACATCTAGTTCTAGCAGATTATAAACACAAAAAACGACAGCTATAAGATTGGATGGTCAAAATAAATTACCCAACATATCAAATACTCCGAGTTTGTAGCGTTAAAACTATACGATTTTGTCTTTATATTCTAATTATAAATTTGGGTAGCCTTTGAGTAGTGAAAAAACGCAGGTTTGAACTTACGTGGGGCTGCAGGCATTGACTGCAGGAGCCGTGTCGACTCGGAGATTGTCTGGTGCACAGTCTGAAGACTTGTCCCCCGTGTTGACTCAGAGATAGCCTGGTAACAGTCTCAAGACTTGTCCCCGTGTTGACTCAGAGATAGCCTGGTGCACAGTCTCAAGACTTGTCCCCCATGTTGACTCAGAGATAGCCTGGTGAACAGTGTCAAGACTTGTACCCGTGTTGACTCAGAGATAGCCTGGTGCATAGTCTCAAGACTTGTCCCCTGTGTTGACTCAGAGATAGCCTGGTGCACAGTCTCAAGACTTGTCCTCTGTGTTGACTCAGAGATAGCCTGGTGCACAGTCTCAAGACTTGTCCCCCGTGTTGACTCAGAGATAGCCTGGTGCACAGTCTCAAGACTTGTCCCCCGTGTTGACTCAGAGATAGCCTGGTGCACAGTCTCAAGACTTGTCCCCCGTGTTGACTCAGAGATAGCCTGGTGCACAGTCTCAAGACTTGTCCCCCGTGTTGACTCAGAGATAGCCTGGTTAGCAGTCTCAAGACTTGTCCCCCGTGTTGACTCAGAGATAGCTTGTTGCACAGTCTCAAGACTTGTCCCCCATGTTGACTCAGAGATAGCCTGGTGCACAGTCTCAAGACTTGTCCCCCGTGTTGACTCAGAGATAGCTTGTTGCACAGTCTCAAGACTTGTCACCCGTGTTGACTCAGAGATAGCCTGGTGTACAGTCTCAAGAATTGTCCCACGTGTTGAATCAGAGATAGCCTGGTGCACAGTCTCAAGACTTGTCCACCGTGCTGACTCAGAGATAGCCTGGTGTACAGTCTCAAGACTTGTCCCCCCTGTTGACACACAGAAAGCATGGTGAATAGTCTCAAGACTTGTCCCCCATGTTGACTCAGAGATAGCCTGGTGAGCAGTCTCAAGACTTGTCCCTCCTGTTGACTCAAGGATAGCTTGTTGCACAGTCTCAAGACTAGTCCCCCGTGTTGACTCTGAGATAGCCTGGTGCACAGTCTCAAGACTTGTCCCCTGTGTTGACTCAAAGATCGCCTGGTGCACAGTCTCAAGATTTGTCCCCCGTGTTGACTCAGAGATAGCCTGGTGAGCAGTGTCAAGACTTGTCCCCCCTGTTGACTCAGAGATAGCCTGGTGAGCAGTCTCAAGACATGTACCCCGTGTTGACTCAGAGATAGCCTGGTGAGCAGTGTCAAGACTTGTCCCCCGTGTTGTTTCAGAGATAGCCTGGTTAGCAGTGTCAAGACTTTCCCCCGTGTTGACTCAGAGATAGCCTGGTGAGCAGTGTCAAGACTTGTCCCCCGTGTTGACTCAGAGATATCCTGGTGATCAGTCTCAAGACTTGTCCCCCGTGTTGACTCAGAGATAGCCTGGTGAGCAGTCTCAAGACTCGTTCATCATGTTGACTCAGAGATAGCCTGGTGAGTAGTCTCAAGACTTGTCCCCCGTGTTGACTCAGAGATAGCATAGTGTACAGTCTCAAGACTTGTCCACCGTATTGATTCAGAGAAAGCATGGTGAACAGTCTCAAGACTTGTCCCCGTGTTGACTTAAGATAGACAGGTGAGCAGTCTTAAGACTTGCCCCCCATGTTGACACAGAGATAGCCTGGTGCATAGTCTCAAGACTTGTCCCTTGTGTTGACTCAGAGATAGCCTGGTGAGCAGTCTCAAGACTTGTCCCCCGTGTTGACTCAGACACGGAATGGTGCACTGTCTGAAGAAATGTCCCCCGTTTTGACTCAGCGATAGCCTGGTGAGCAGTCTCAAGACTTGTCCCCCGTGTTGACACAAAGATAGCCTGGTGGGCAGTCTCAAGACATGTCCCCCGTGTTAACTCAGAGATAGCATGGTGGACAGTCTCAAAACTTGTTCCCCGTGTTGACTCAGAGATAGCCTGGTGTACAGTCTCAAGACTTGTACCATGTGTTGACTCAGAGTTAGCTTGGTGCACAGTCTCAAGACTTGTCACCCGTGTTGACTCAGATATAGCCTAGTGCACAGTCTCAAGACTTGTCCCCCGTGTTGACTCATAGATAGCCTGGTGTACAGTCTCAAGACTTGTCCCACGTGATGACTCAAAGACTGCCTGGTGCACAGTCTCAAGACTTATCCCCCGTGTTGACTCCGAGAAAGCCTGGTGCACAGTCTCAAGACTTGTCCCCCGTGTTGACTCGAAATAGACTGGTGCACACGCTCAGGACTTGTCCCCTGTGTTGACTCAGAGATCGCCTTTTGCACAGTCTCAAGATTTGTCCCCCGTGTTGACTCAGAGAAAGCCTATTGAGCAGTGTCAAGACTTTTCCCCCAAGTTGAATCAGAGATAGCCTGATGAGCAGTCTCAAGACTTGTCCCCTATGTTGACTCAGAGATAGCTTGGTGCACAGTCTCAAGACTTGTCCCCTGTGTTGAATCAGAGACAGCCTGGTGAGCAGTCTCAAGACTTGTCCCCCATGTTGACTAGGAGATAGTCTGGTGAGCAGTCTCAAGACTTGTCCCCCGATTTGACTAAGAGATAGTCTGGTGAACAGTCTCAAGAATCTTCCCTCGTGTTGACTCAGAGATATCCTGGTTAGCAGTGTCAAGATTGGTCACCCGTGTTAACTCAGAGATAGCCTGGTGCACAGTCTCAAGACTTGTCCCCCGTGTTGACTCAGAGATAGCTTGGTGAGCAGTGTCAAGGATTGTACCCCGTGTTGACTCAGAGATAGCCTGGTGAAAAACCTCAAGACTGGTCCCTTGTGTTGACTCAGAGAAGGCCTGGTGAGCAGTCTCAAGACTTGTCTCCAGTGTTGATTCAGAGATATAGCATGGTGTACATTCTCAAGACTTGTCCCCCGTGTTGACTCAGGGAGAGCCTGTTGCAAAGTCTCAAGACTTGTCCCCCGTGTTGATTCAGAGATAGCCTGGTGAGCAGTCTCAAGACATGTCCCCAGTGTTGACTCAGAGATAACCTGGTGAGTAGTGTCAAGACTTGTCCTCCGTGTTGATTCAGAGAAAGCGTGTGAGCAGTTTCAAGACTTGTCCCCCGTGTTGACTTAGAGATAGCCTGGTGCCCAGTCGAAAAACTAGTCCCCCGTGTTGACTCAGAGATGGCCTGGTGCACAGTATCAAGACTTGTCCACTGTGTTGACTCAGAGAGAGCCTGGTGCACAGTCTCAAGAATTGTCACCCGTGTTGACTCAGAGATAGCTTGTTGAGCAGTCTCAATTTATGTCCCCCATGTTGACTCGGAGATAGCCTGGTGTTCAGTCTTAATACTTGTCTCCCGTTTTGATTCAGAGATAGGCTGGTGAGCAGACTCAAGACTTGTCCCCTGTGTTGACTCAGAGATAGCCTGGTGTACAGTCTCAAGACTTGTCCCCTGTGTTGACTCAGAGATAGCCTGGTGCATAGTCTCAAGACTTGTTACCCGTGTTGACTCAGAGATAGCCTGGTCCACAGTCTCAAGGCTTGTCCCCCGTTTTGACTCAGAGATAGTCTGGTGAGCAGTCTCAAGACTTGTCCCTCGTGTTGACTCAGAGATAGGGTGGTTAGCAGTCTAAAGACTCTTCTCCCGTGTTGACTAAGAGATAGTATGGTGAGCAGTCTCAAGACTTATCCCCCGTGTTGACTAAGAGATTATCTGGTGAGCAGTCTCAAGTCTTGTCCCATATGTTGACTCAGAGATATACTGGTGAGCAGTGTCAAGACTTGTCCCCCGTGTTGACTTAGAGATAGTCTGGTGAGCAGTCTCAAGACTTGTCCCCCGTGTTGATTCAGAGATAGCCTTGTGAGCAGTGTCAAGACTAATCCCCCGTTTCGACTCAGAGATAGCCTGGTGAGCATTATAGAGGCTTGTTCCCCGTGTTGACTCAGAGATAGCCTGTTGAAAAGTCACAAAACTAGTCCCCCGTGTTGATTCAGAGATATCATGTTGCACAGTCTCAAGATTTGTCCCCCGTGTTGACTCAGAGATAGTCTGGTGAGCAGTCTCAAGACATATCCCCAGTGTTGACTCAGAGATAACCTGGTGAGCAGTGTCAAGACTTGTCCCCCGTGTCGACTCAGAGATAGCCTGGTGTACAGTCACAAAAATAGTCCCCCGTGTTGACTCAGAGATAGCCTGGTGCAGAGTCTAAAGACTTGTCACCCGTGTTGACTCAGAGATAGCTTGGTGTGAATTATCAAGAATTGTCCCCCGTGTTGACTCAGAGATAGACTGGTGAGCAGTCTCACGACTTGTCCCCCTTGTTGACTCAGAGATAGCCTGGTCAACAGTCTCAAGACTTGTCCCCTGTGTTGACTCAGAGATAGTCTGGTGAGCAGTCTCAAGACTTGTCCCCTGTGTTGATTCAGAGATATAGCATGGTTTATATTCTCAAGACATGTCCCCCGTGTTGACTCAGAGAGAGCCTGTTGCACAGTCTAAAGACTTGTCCCCCATGTTGACTTAGAGATAGCCTGGTGAGCAGTCTCAAGACATGTCCCCAGTGTTGACTCAGAGATAACTTGGTGAGCAGTGTCAAGAGTTGTCCCCCTTGTTGACTAAGAGATAGCCTGGTGTACAGTCACAAAAATAGTCCCCCGTGTTGACTCAGATATAGCCTGGTGCAAAGTCTCAAGACTTGTCCCCCGTGATGACTCAGAGATAACCTGGTGTACAGTCTCAAGACTTATCCTCCGTGTTGATTCAGAGAAAGCCTGGTGTACAGTCTCAAGACTTGTCCCACGTGATGACTCAGAGATTGCCTGGTGTACAGTCTCAAGACTTATCCCCCGTCTTGACTCAGAGATAGCCTGGTGCACAGTCTCAAGACTTGTCCCCCGTGTTGAATCAGAGATAGCCTGGTGAGCAGTCTCAAGACTTGTCCCTCATGTTTACTCAGAGATAGCCTGGTGCACAGTCACAAAACTAGTCCCCCTAGTTGATTCAGAAATATCCTGTTGCACAGTCTTAAGATTTGTCCCCCGTGTTGACTCAGATATAGCCTGGTGAGCAGTCTCAAGACATGTCCCCAGTGTTGATTAAGAAATAATCTGGTTAGCAGTGTCAAGACTTGTCCCCCGTGTTGACTCAGAGATAGCCTGGTGTACAGTCACAAAAATAGTCCCCCGTGTTGACTTAGAGATAGCCTGGTGCACAGTCTCAAGACTTGTCCCATGTGTTGAATCAGAGATAGCCTGGTGAGCAGTCTCAAGACTTGTACCCCATGTTGACTCAGAGATAGCCTGGTGCGCAGTCTCAAGACATGTCCCCCGTGTTGTCTCAGAGATAGCCTGGTGAGTAGTCTCAAGACATGTCCCCTGTGTTTTCTTAGAGATAGCCTGGTGAGCAGTCTCAAGACTTGTCCCCCATGTTGACTCAGAGATAGTCTGGTGTAAAGTCACGAATTGTCCCCCGTGTTGACTTAGAGATAGCCTCTTGCTCAGTCCCAAGACTTGTTCCCTGTGTTGACTCAGAGATAGCCTGGTGAGCAGTCTCAAGACTTGTCCCCTGTAATGACTCAGAGATAACCAAGTGAGTAGTGTCAAGACTTGTCCCCCGTGTTGACTCAGAGATAGCCTGGTGTGCAGTGTCAAGACTTGTCCCCCGTGTTGACTCAGAGATAGCCTGGTGAGCAGTCTCAAGACTTGTCCCACGTTTTGACTCAGTGATCGCCTAGTGAGCAGTCTCAAGACTTGTCCCCCGTGTTGACTCAGAGATATTCTGTTGCACACTCTCAAGACATGTCCCCTTTTGTTGACTCAGAGATAGTCTGGTGAGAAGTCTCAATACTTGTCCCCAGTGTTGACTCAAAGATAGTCTGGTGAGCAGTCTCAAGACTTGTCCCTCTTGTTGACTCAGAGATATCCTGGTGAGCAGTGTCAAGACTTGTCCCCCGTGTTGACTCAGAGATAGTCTGGTGACCAGTCTCAAGAATTGTCACCCGTGTTTACTCAGAGATAGCTTGGTGAGCAGTCTCAAGAATTGTCCCCCGATTTGACTAAGAGATAGTCTGGTGAGCAGTTTAAAGACTCTTCCCTCGTGTTGACTCAGAGATATCATAGTTAGCAGTGTCAAGATTGGTCCCCCGTGTTAACTCAGAGATAGAATGGTGCACAGTCTCAAGACTTGTCCCCCGTGTTGAATAAGAGATAGTCTGATGAGCAATATCAAGACTTGTCCCACGTGTTGACTCAGAGATAGCCTGGTGAGCAGTGTCAAGACTTGTACCCTGTGTTGACTCAGAGATAGCCTGGTGAACAGTCTCAAGACTTGTCCCCTGTGTTGACTCAGAGATAGCCTGGTGAGCAGTTTCAAGACTTGTCCCCCGTGTTGATTCAGAGATATATCATGGTGTACATTCTCAAGACATGTCCCCCTGTTGACTCAGAGAGAGCCTGTTGCACAGTCTCAAGACTTGTCCCCCGTGTTGACTCAGAGATAGCCTGGTGCAGAGTCACAAAACTAGTCCCCCGTGTTGATTCAGAGATATCCTGTTGTACAGTCTCAAGATTTGTCCCCCGTGTTGACCCAGAGATAGCCTGATGAGCAGTCTCAAGATATGTCCCCAGTGTTGACTCAGAGATAACCTGGTGACCAGTGTCAAGACTTGTCCCTCATGTTGACTCAGAGATAGCCTGGTGTCCAGTCACAAAAATAGTCCCCCGTGTTGAATCAGAGATAGCCTGGTGCACAGTCTCAAGACTTGTCCTTTGTGTTGACTCAGAGATAGCCTGGTGAGCAGTCTCAAACTTGTCCCCTGTGATGACTCAGAGATAACCTCGTGAGTAGTGTCAAGACTTGTCCCCCGTGTTGACTCAGAGATAGCCTGGTGAGCAGTGTCAAGACTTGTCCCCCGTGTTGACTCAGAGATAGCCTGGTAGGCAGTCTCAAGACTTGTCCCCCGTGTTGACTCAGAGATAGCCTGGTGAGCAGTGTCAAGACTTGTCCCCCGTGTTGACTCAGAGATAGCCTGGTAGGCAGTCTCAAGACTTGTCCTCCGTGTTGACTCAGAGATAGCCTGGTGCGCAGTCACAAAACAAGTCCCCTGTGTTGACTCAGAGATAGTCTGTTGCACAGTCTCAAGACTTGTCCCCCGTGTTGAATCAGAGATAGTCTGATGAGCAATATCAAGACTTGTCCCACGTGTTGACTCAGAGATAGCCTGGTGAGCAATGTCAAGACTTGTACCCTGTGTTGACTCAGAGATAGCCTGGTGAACAGTCTCAAGACTTGTCCCCTTTGTTGACTCAGAGATAGCCTGGTGTGCAATGTCAAGACTTGTCACCCGTGTTGACTCAGAGATAGCCTGGTGAGCAGTCTCAAGACTTGTCCCACGTGTTGACTCAGAGATCGCCTGGTGAGCAGTCTCAAGACTTGTCCCCCGTGTTGACTCAGAGATAGCCTGTTGAGCAGTCTTAAGAATTGTCCCCCGTTTTGACTCAGAGATAGTCTGGTGAGCAGTCTTAAGACTGGTCCCCCGTGTTGACTCAGAGTTAGCCTTGTGCACAGTCTCAAGACTTGTCCCCCGTGTTGACTCATAGATAGCCTGGTGTACAGTCGCAAGACTTGTCCTCTGTGTTGACTCAGAGATAGCCTGGTGCACAGTCTCAAGAATTGTTACCCGTTTTGACTCAGAGATAGCCTGGTGAGCAGTCTCAAGACTTGTCCCCCGTGTTGACAGCAAGATATAGCATGGTGTACAATCTCAAGACTTGTCCCCCGTGTTGACTCAGAGATAGCCTGGTGTACAATCTTAAGACTTGTCCCCCGTGTTGACTCAGAGAGAGCCTGGTGAGCAGTCTCAAGACTTGTCCCCCGTGTTGAGTCATAGATAGTCTGGTGAGCAATCTCAAGACTTGTCCCCCGTGTTGACTCAGAGATAGCCTGGTGCACAGTCTCAAGACTTTTCCCCCGTGTTGACTTAGAGATATCCTGGTGTACAGTCTCAAGACTTGTCCCCTGTGTTCACTCAAAGATAGCCTGGTGAGCAGTCTCAAGATTTGTCCCCTCTGATGACTCAGTGATAACCTGGTGAGTAGTGTCAAGACTTGTCCCCCATGTTGACTCAGATATAGCCTGGTGAGCAGTGTCAAGACTTGTCCCCCGTGTTGACTCAGAGATAGCCTGGTGAGCAGTCTCAAGACTTGTCCCAAGTGTTGACTCATAGATCGCCTGGTGAGCAGTCTCAAGAAATGTCCCCCGTGTTGACTAAGATATAGCCTTGTGCAGAGTCAAAAAACTGGTTCCCCGTGTTGACTCAGATGTAGCCTGGTGCACAGTATCAAGACTTGTCCCCTGTGTTGACTCGGAGATAGCCTGGTGTACAGTCTCAAGACTTGTCACCCGTGTTGACTCAGAGATAGTCTGGTGTTCAGTCTCAAGACTTGTCCCCCGATTTGACTAAGAAATAGTTTGGTGAGCAGTCTTAAGACCTGACCCTCGTGTTGACTAAGAGATATCCTGGTTAGCAGTGTTAAGATTGGTCCCCCGTGTTAACTTAGAGATAGCCTGATCTACAGTCTCAAGACTTGTCCCCCGTGTTGACTCAGAGATAGTCTGATGAGCAATATCACGACTTGTCCCTCGTGTTGACTCAGATATAGCCTGGTGAGCAGTGTCAAGATTTGTACCCCGTGTTGACTCAAAGATAACATGGTGAACAGTCTCAAGACTTGTCCCCTGTGTTGACTCAGAGATAGACTGGTGAGCAGTCTCAAGACTTGTCCCCAGTGTTGATTCAGAGATATAGCATGGTGTACATTCTCAAGACTTGTCCCCCGTGTTGGCTCAGAGAGAGCCTGTTGCACAGTCTCAAGACTTGTCCCCCTTGTTGACTCAGAGATAGCCTGGTGATCAGTCTCACGACATGTCCCCAGTGATGAATCAGAGATAACCTGGTGAGCAGTATCAAGACTGGTCCCCCGTGTAAACTCAGAGATAGCATGGTGCACAGTCACAAAACTAGTCCCACGTGTTGACTCAGAGATAGCCTGGTTCACAGTCTCAAGACTTGTCCCCTGTGTTGACTCATATATGGCCTGGTGAGCAGTGTCAAAAATTGTACTCCGTGTTGACTCAGAGATAGCCTTGTGAGCAGTCTCAAGACTTGTCCCCCGTGTTGAATCAGAGATAGCCTGGTGAGCAGTCTTAAGACTTGTCCCCCGTTTTGACTCAGAGATAGCCTGGTGAGCAGTCTCAAGACTTGACCCCGTGTTGACTCAGAGATAGTTTGGTGCACAGTCTCAAGACTTGTCGCCCGTGTTGACTCAGAGATGTCCTGGTGCACAGTCTCAAGACTTGTTACCCGTGTTGACTCAGAGATAGCCTGGTCCACAGTCTCAAGGCTTGTCCCCCATTTTGACTCAGAGATAGCCTGGTGCACAGTCTCAAGACTTGTCCCCTGTGTTGACTCAGAGATAGCCTGGTGTGCAGTTTCAAGAATTGTCCCCCGTGTTGACTCAAAGATATAGCATGGTTTACATTCTCAAGACTTGTCCCCCGTGTTGACTCAGAGATAGCCTGGTGCACAGTCTCAAGACTTGTCCCCCGTTTTGACTCAGAGATAGCCTGGTGAGAAGTCTCAAGACTTGTCCCCCGTGTTGACTCAGAGATAGTCTGGTAAACAATCTCAAGACTTGTCCCCTGAGTTGACTCAGAGATAGTCTGGTGAACAGTCTCAAGACTTGTCCCTCGTGTTGACTCAGAGATATCCTGGTGAGCATTGTCAAGACTTGTCCCCCATGTTGACTCAGATATAGCCTGGTGAGCAGTCTTAAGACTTGTCCCCCGTGTTGACTCAGAGATAGTCTGGTGAGCAGTCTCAAGACTTGTCCCTCATGTTTACTCAGAGATATACTGGTGAGCAGTGTCAAGATATGTCCCCCGTGTTGACTCAGAGAGAGTCTGGTGAGCAGTCTCAAGACTTGTCCCCCGTGTTGACCCAGAGATAGTCTGATGAGCAATATCAAGACTTGGCCCCCGTGTTGACTCAGAGATAGCCTGGTGAGCAGTCACAAAACTAGTCCTCCGTGTTGACTCAGAGATAGCCTGGTGCACAGTTATCAAGACTTGTCTCCTGTGTTGACTCAGAGATAGCCTGGTGAGACGTCTCAAGATTTGTCCCCTCTGATGACTCAGAGATAACCATGTGAGTAGTGTCAAGACTTGTCCCCCATGTTGACTCAGATATAGCCTGGTGAGCAGTCTCAAGACTTGTCCCCCGTGTTGACTAAGAGATAGCCTTGTGCACAGTCAAAAAACTGATTCCCCGTGTTGACTCAGAGGTAGCCTGGTGCACAGTATCAAGACTTGTCCCCTGTGTTGACTCAGAGATAGCCTGATGCACAGTCTCAAGACTTGTCACCCGTGTTGACTCAGATATAGTCTGTTGAGCAGTCTCAAGACTTGACCCCCGTGTTGACTCAGATATAGCCAGGTGAGCAGTCTCAAGACTTTTCCCTCGTGGTGACTCAGAGATATCCTGTTGAACACTCTCAAGACATGTCCCTCTTTGTTGACTCAGAGATAGTCTGGTTAGAAGTCTCAAAACTTGTCCCCCGTGTTGTCTCAGAAATAGTCTGGTGAGCAGTCTCAAGACTTGTCCCTCTTGTTGACTCAGAGATATCCTGGTGAGCAGATTCAAGACTTTTCCCCCGTGTTGACTCAGTATTAGTCTTGTGAGCAGTCTCAAGACTTGTCACCCCTGTTAACTCAGAGATAAGGTGGTTAGCAGTCTCAAGACTCTTCTCCCGTGTTGAATAAGAGATAGTATGGTGAGAAGTCTCAAGACTTGTCCCCCGTGTTGACTCAGAGATAGTCTAGTGAGCAGTCTCAAGACTTGTCCCCCGTGTTGATTCAGAGTTAGCCTGGTGAGCAGTCTCAAGACTTGTCCCACGTATAGACTCAGAGATAGCCTGATGAGCAGTCTCAAGACTTGTCCCCCATGTTGACTCAGAGATAATCTGGTGAGCAGTCTCAAGACTTGTCCCCTGTGTTGACTCAGAGATATTCTGGTGAGCAGTCTCAAGACTTGTCCCCCGATTTGTCTAAGAAATAGTCTGGTGAGCAGTCTCAAGACCTGTCCCTCGTGTTGACTTAGAGATATACTGGTTAGCAGTGTCAGGATTAGTCCCCCGTGTTAACTTAGAGATAGTCTGATGAGCAATATCAAGACTTTTCACCCGTGTTGACTCAGAGATAGCCTGGTGAGCAGTCTCAAGACTTGTCCCCTGTAATGACTCAGAGATAACCAAGTGAGTAGTGTCAAGACTTGTCCCCCGTGTTGACTCAGATATAGCCTGGGGTGCAGTGTCAAGATTTGTCCCCCGTGTTGACTCAGAGATAGCCTGGTGAGCAGTCTCAAGACTTGTCCCACGTGTTGACTCAGTGATCGCCTAGTGAGCAGTCTCAAGACTTGTCCCCCTTGTTGACTCAGAGGTAGTCTGGTGCCCAGTATTAAGACTTGTCCCCTGTGTTGACACAAAGATAGCCTGGTGCATAGTCTCAAGTTTTGTCACCCGTGTTGACTCAGAGATAGTCTGGTGAGCAGTCTCAAGACATGACCCCCGTGTTGACTCAGATTTAACCTGATGAGCAATCTCAAGACTTTTCCCTCGTGTTGACTCAGAGATAGCCTGATGAACAGTCTCAAGACTTGTCCCCCATGTTGACTCAGAGATAGTCTGGTGGTAAGTCTCAAGACTTGTCCCCCGTGTTGAATCAGAGATAGTCTGGTGAGCAGATTCAAGACTTGTCCCCCGTGTTGATTCAAAGATAGTCTTGTGAGCAGTCTCAATACTTGTCACCCGTGTTGACTCAAAGATAGACTGGTGAGCAGTCTCAAGACTTGTCCCACGTGTTGACTCAGAGATAGCCTGATGAACAGTCTCAAGACTTGTCCCCCATGTTGACTCAGAGATAGTCTGGTGAGCAGTCTCAAGAGTTGTCCCCCGTGTTGACTCAGAGATAGTCTGGTGAGCAGTCTCAAGATTTGTCCCTCGATTTGACTAAGAGATAGTCTGGTGAGCTGTCTAAAGACCTGTCCCTCGTGTTGACTCAAAGATATCCTGGTTAGCAGTGTCAAGATTAGTCCCCCGCGTTAACTTAGAGATAGCCTGATCTACAGTCTCAAGACTTGTCCCCCGTGTTGAATCAGAGATAGTCTGAAGAGCAATATCAAGACTTGTCCCCCGTGTTGACTCAGAGATAGCCTGGTGAGCAGTGTCAAGACTTGTACCCTGTGTTGACTCAAAGATAGCCTGGTGAACAGTCTCAAGACTTGTCCCCTGTGTTGACTCAGAGATAGCATGGGGAGCAGTCTCAAGACTTGTCCCCCGTATGATTCAGAGATATAGCATGGTGTACATTCTCAAGACTTGTATCCCGTGTTGACTCAGAGAGAGCCTGTTGCACAGTCTCAAGATTTGTCCCCCGTGTTGACTCAGAGATAGCCTGTTGAGCAGTCTCAAGACATGTATCTCGTGTTGACTCAGAGATAGCCTGGTGCACAGTCACAAAACAAGTCCCACGTGTTGACTCAGAGATAGCCTGGTCCACAGTCTCAAGACTTGTACCCTGTGTTGACTCAGATATAGCCTGGTGAGCAGTGTCATGAATAGTCCCCCGTGTTGACTCAGAGATAGCCTGGTGAGCAGTCTTAAGACTTGTCCCCCGTTTTGACTCAGAGATAGCCTGGTGAACAGTCTCAAGACTTGTCCCCTGTGTTGACTCAGAGATAGCTTGTAGCACAGTCTCAAGACTTGTCACACGTGTACACTCAGAGATAACCTGGTGAGCAGTCTCAAGACTTGTCCCCCGTGTTGGCTAAGAGATAGCCTGGTGAGCAGTCTCAAGACTTTTCCCTCGTGTTGACTCAGAGATATCCTGTTGCACACTCTCAAGACATGTCCCCCTTTGTTGACTCAGAGATAGTCTGGTGAGCAGTCTCAAGACTTGTCCCTCGTGTTGACTCAGAGATATCCTGGTGAGCAGTGTCAAGACTTGTCCCCCGTGTTGACTCAGAGATAGTCTGGTGAGCTGTCTCGAGAATTGTCACCCAATTTGACTAAGATATAGTCTGGTGAGAAGTCTCAAGACTCTTCCCTCGTGTTGACTCAGAGATATTGGGGTTAGAAGTGTCAAGATTGGTCCCCCGTGTTAACTCAGACATAGCCTGGTGCACGGTCTCAAGACTTGTCCTACGTGGTGATTCAGAGATAGTCTGATGAGCAATATTAAGACTTTTCTCCCGTGTTGACTCAGAGATAGCCTGGTTAGCAGTGTCAAGACTTGTACCCCGTGTTGAATCAGAGATAGCCTGGTGAGCAGTCTCAAGAATTGTCCCACGTGTTGACTTCGAGATAGCCTGGTGAGCAGTCTCATGACTTATCCCCCATGTTGACTCAGAGATAGCCTGATGAGCAATCTCAAGACTTTTCCCTCGTGTTGACTCAGAGATATCCTGTTGAACACTCTCAAGACATGTCCCCCTTTGTTGACTTAGAGATAGTCTGGTGAGAAGTCTCAAGACTTGTCCCCAGTGTTGACTCAGAGATAGTCTGGTGAGCAGTCTCAAGACTTGTCCCCCGTGATGATTCAGAGATAGCCTGGTGAGCAGTCTCAAGAATTGTCCCACGTGTTGACTCAGAGATAGCCTGGTGAGCAGTCTCATGACTTATCCCCCATGTTGACTCAGAGATAGACTTGTGAGCAGTCTCAAGACTTGTCCCTCGTGTTGACTCAGAGAAATCCTGTTGAACACTCTCAAGACATGTCCCCCTTTGTTGACTCAGAGATAGTCTGGTGAGAAGTCTCAAGACTTGTCCCCCGTGTTGACTCAGAGATAGTCTGGTGAGCAATCTCAAGACTTGTCCCTCTTGTTGACTCAGATATATCCTGGTGAGCTTTGTCAAGACTTGTCACCCGTGTTGATTCAGAGATAGTCTGGGGAGCAGTCTCAAGAATTGTGACCCGTGTTGACTCAGAGATAGAATGGATAGCAGTCTCAAGACACTTCTCCCATGTTGACTAAGAGATAGTATGGTGAGCAGTCTCAATACTTGTCCCACGTGTTGACTCAGAGATAGCCTGGTTACCAGTCTCAAGACTTATCTCCCATGTTGACTCAGAGATAGTCTGGTGAGCAGTCTCAAGACTTGTCCCACGTGTTGACTCAGAGATAGTCTGGTGAGCAGTCTCAAGACTTGTATCCCGATTTGACTAAGAGATATTCTGTTGAGCAGTCTCAAGACTCTTCCCTCGTGTTGATTCAGAGATATCATGGTTAGCAGTGTCAAGATTGGTCCGCCGTGTTAATTCAGAGATAGCCTGGTGCACAGTCTTAAACTTGTCCCCCGTGGTGACTCAGAGATAGTCTGATGAGCAATATTAAGACTTGTCCCCCATGTTGACTCAGAGATATCCTGGTGAGCAGTGTCAAGACTTGTACCCCGTGTTGACTCAGAGATAGTCTGGTGATCAGTCTCAAGACTCGTCCCCCGATTTGACTAAGAGATAGTCTGGTGAGCAGTTTCAAGACTCTTCCCTCGTGTTAAATCAGAGATATCATAGTTAGCAGTGTCAAGATTGGTCCCCCGTGTTAACTCAGAGATAGCCTGGTGCACAGTCTCAAGACTTGTCCCCCGTGTTGAATCAGAGATAGTCTGATGAGCAATATCAAGACTTGTCTCACGTGTTGATTCAGAGATATAGCATGGTGTACATTCTCAAGACATGTCCCCCTGTTGAATCATAGAGAGCCTGATTCACAGTCTCAAGACTTGTCCCCCGTTTTGACTCAGAGATAGCCTGGTGAGCAGTCTCAAGACTTGTCCCCCGTGTTGACTCAGAGATAGCCTGGTGCAGAGTCACAAAACTAGTCCCCCGTGTTGATTCAGAGATATCACTGTTGTACAGTCACAAGACTTGTCCCCTGTGTTGACTCAGAGATATCCTGGTGAGCAGTGTCAAGATTTATCCCCCGTGTTAACTCAGAGATAGCCTGGTGAGCAGTGTCAAGATTTGTACCCCGTGTTGACTCAGAGATAGTCTGGTGAGCAGTCTCAAGACTCGTCCCCCGATTTGACTAAGAGATAGTCTGGTGAGCAGTTTCAAGACTCTTCCCTCGTGTTAACTCAGAGATATCATAGTTAGCAGTGTCAAGATTGGTCCCCCGTGTTAACTCAGAGATAGCCTGGTGCACAGTCTCAAGACTTGTCCCCCAGTGTTGTCTCAGAGATAGTTTGATGAGCAATATCAAGACTTGTCTTCCGTGTTGACTCAGAGATAGTCTGGTGAACAATCTCAAGAATTGTTCCCCGGGTTGACTCAGAGATAGTCTGGTGAGCAGTGTCAAGACTTGACCCCCATGTTGACTCAGAGATAGTCTGGTGAGCAGTCTCAAGACATGTCCCTCCAGATTGACTCAGAGATAGTCTGGTGAGCAGTCTCAAGACTAGTCCCCCATGTTGACTCAGAGATAGTCTGGTAAGCAGTCTCAAGACTTGACCCTCGTGTTGACTCAGAGATATCCTGGTGAGCAGTGTCAAGATTTATCCCCCGTGTTAACTCAGAGATAGCCTGGTGTACAGTTTCAAGAATTGTCCCTCGTGTTGACTAAGAGATAGTCTGATGAGCAATATCAAGACTTGTCCCCCGTGTTGACTCAGTGATAGCCTGGTGCACAGTCACAAAACTAGTCCCCCGTGTTGAGTCAGTGACAGCCTGTTGCACAGTCTCAAGACTTGTCCCCTGTGTTGACTCTGTGATAGCCTGGTGAGCAGTCTCAAGACTTGTCCCAATTGTTGACTCAGAGATAGCTTGATGAGCAGTCTCAAGACTTGTCCCCCATGTTGACACATAGATAGTCTGGTGAGCAGTCTCAAGACTTGTCCCCCGTATTGACTCAGAGATAGTCTGGTGAGCAGTCTCAAGACTTGTCCCCCATTTTGACTCAGAGATAGTCTGATGAGAAGTCTCAAGACCTGTTCCTCGTGTTGACTCAGAGATAGTCTGGTGAACAGTCTCAAGACTTGTCCCCCGTGTTGATTCAGAGATAGCCTGGTGAGCAGTCTCAAAACTTGTCCCCCGTATTGACTCAGAGATAGCCTGATGAGCAGTCTCAAGACTTGTCCCCAAAGTTGACTCAGAGATAGTCTGGTGAGCAGACTCTAGGCTTGTCCCCCGTGTTGTCTGAGAGATAGTCTGGTGAGCAGTCTCAAGACTTGTCCCCCGATTTGACTAAGAGATAGTCTGGTGAGCAGTCTCAAGACCTGTCCCTCGTGTTGACTCAGAGATATCCTGGTTAGCAGAGTCAAGATTGGTCCCCTGTGTTAACTCAGAGATAGCCTGGTGCACAGTCTCAAGACTTGTCCTCTGTGCTGACTCAGAGAAAGCCTGGTGAGCAGTCTCAAGATTTGTCCCCCGTGTTGATTCAGAGATATAGCATGGTGTACATTCTCAAGACATGTCCCCCGTGTTGACTTAGAAAGATCCTGTTGAACAGTCTCAAGACTTGTCAACCGTGTTGACTCAGTTATATTCTTGTGAACAGTCTCAAGACTTGTCCCCCGATTTGACTAAGAGATAATCTGGTGAGCAATCTCAAGACCTGTTCCTCGTGTTGACTCAGAGATATCCTGGTTAGCAGTGTCAAGATTGGTCCCCCGTGTTAACTCAGAGATAGCATAGTGCACAGTCTTAAAACTAGTCCCACGTGTTGACTCAGAGATAGCCTGGTGCACAGTCTCAAGACATGTCCCCTGTGTTTACTCAAATATAGGTTGGTGAGCAGTGTCAAGAATTGTCCTCCGTGTTGACTCAGAGATAGCCTGGTAAGCAGTCTCAAGACTTGTCCCCCGTGTTGACTCAGAGATAGCCTGGTGAGCAGTCTCAAGACTTGTCCACCGTGTTGACTCAGAGATAGCCTGGTGCTCAGTCTCAAGACTTGTCCCCCGTGTTGACTCAGAGATAGCCTGGTGTACAGTCTCAAGACTTGTCCTCTGTGTTCACTCAGAGATAGCCTGGTGCACAGTCTCAAGACTTGTTACCCGTGTTGACTCAGAGATAGCCTGGTGCACAGTCTTAAGACTTGTTACCCGTGTTGACTCAGAGATAGCCTGGTCCACAGTCTATAAGGTTGTCCCCCATTTTGTCTCAGAGATAGCCTGGTGAGCAGTGTCAAGACTTGTCTCCCGTGTTGACCCAGAGATAGCCTGGTGAGCAGTCTCACGACTTGTCCCTCGTGTAGACTCAGAGATAGCCTGGTGAGCAGTCTCAAGACTTGTCCCCCGTGTTGCCTCAGATATAGCCTGGTGGGCAGTCTCAAGACTTTTCCCTCGTGTTGACTCAGAGTTATCCTGTTGCACACTCTCAAGACATGTCCCCCTTTGTTGACTCAGAGATAGTCTGGTGAGAAGTCTCAAGACTTGTCCCCGTGTTGTCTCAGAGAGAGTCTGGTGAGCAGTCTCAAGGCTTGTCCTTCTTGTTGACACAGAGATATCCTGGTGAGCAGTGTCAAGACTTGTCCCCCGTGTTGATTCAGAGATGGTCTAGTGAGCAGTCTCAAGAATTGTCACCCGTGTTGACTCAGAGATAGGGTGGTTAGCTTTCTCAAGACTCTTTTCTTATGTTGTCTAAGAGATAGTATGGTGAGCAGTCTCAAGACTTGTCCCCCGTGTTAACTCAGATATAGTCTGGTTAGCAGTCTCAAGACTTGTCCTCCGTGTTGATTCAGAGAGAGTCTGGTGAGAGGTCTCAAGACTTGTCCCACGTGTTAACTCAGAGATAGCCTGGTGAGCAGTCTCATGACTTGTCCCCCATGTTGACACAGAGATAGTCTGGTGAGCAGTCTCAAGTCTTGTCCCCCGTGTTGACTCAGAGATAGTTGGTGAGCAGTTTCAAGACTTGTCCCCCGATTTGACTAAGAGATAGTCTGGTGAGCAGTCTCAAGACTTGTCCCTAGTGTTGACTCAGAGATATACTGGTGAGCAGATTCAAGACTTGTACCCCGTGTTGACTCAGAGATAATCTGGTGAGCAGTCTCAAGGCTTGTCACACGTGTTGACTCAGAGATAATGTGGTTAGCAGTCTCAAGACTCTTCTCCCATGTTGAATAAGAGATAGTCTGGTGAGCAGTGTCAAGACTTGAACCCCGTGTTGACTCAAAGATAGCCTGGTGAACAGTCTCAAGACTTGTCCCCTGTGTTGACTCAGAGATAGCCTGGTGAGCAGTATCAAGACTTGTCCCCCCAATGATTCAGAGATATAGAATGATGTACATTCTGAAGACTTGTCCCCCCTGTTGATTCAGAAAGAGGCTGTTGCACAGTCTCAAGACTTGTCCCCCGTGTTGATTCAGAGATAGTCAGGTGAGAAGTCTCAAGACATGTCCCCGGTGTTGAATCAGAGATAACCTGGTGAGCAGTGTCAAGACTTGTCCCCCGTGTTGACTCAGATATAGCCTGGTGCACAGTCACAAAACTAGTCGCACGTGTTGACTCAGAG
>CABFVZ010006324.1:2646-19505 GCA_902151445.1 Timema monikensis
ATATATAAAAAATGTATTATACACACACAGAAAAGTATAAAAAAAAAAGATGAAAGAATTTAAACCCACAATGTTTTAAAAAAAAAGGGGGGGGGGGGAGATGATGCTCGAAAACTGTGCCTTTTATTTGGTTACTGAGACTTAAATGCTTTGGGATCAAATGATATAATTAGTGTGAGAGTCACAACAATACATTATGTGGATGACCCGGGAGGTTGGTAAGACACAAACAAACAAACAAAACAATACATTTATAGCCATTTACTCTTTCTTGCATGGTGATGCCAACAAACAGAAAATAGTTCCTTGCGTTGTGATGCCAACAAACAGAAAATTGTTCCTCGCATGGTGATGCCAACACAGATTGTGAAAGAGGGTAACATGTAACGTTAGTCAGAGCGGGGATCAGCTTGTTGAAAGCGGGCAACATTTAACGTTAGTCAGAGCGGGGATCAGCTTGTTGAAAGAGGGTAACCTGTAACGTTAGTCAGAGCGGGGATCAGCTTGTTGAAAGAGGGTAACATGTAACGTTAGTCAGAGCGGGGATCAGCTTGTTGAAAGAGGGCAACATGTAACGTTAGTCAGAGCGGGGATCAGCTTGTTGAAAGAGGGTAACATGTAACGTTAGTCAGAGCGGGGATCAGCTTGTCATTTCAAGATTCCGTACTCGGCGTTCCTAAGATTCAGTGGAATCGAGTTTAATAATATTTTGTTGAGACCTATTTATTAATGTATTATTATTATTGTATTCTTTAAATTTAAAAACGACACCTCAACACGGGAATAAAACCCGGGACCTTTGGCTTAGTATGCCAGCTATCCAGGAATCATCCCGTGTCAAGGTGTTATTTTTCAATGTAAAGAATCTGATGTTGAAATGTGGCTATAACCATGATTAACGCATATAATAACCTAGCTATTTAATCCATCAATGTATTATTAGTTATTACTAATTTGATAAGCACTTTGTCAAAATACAACTAAAACCAATGAGAAGGTAGAATATATTGTTAATTTAGTATAACTCTATATTCATCTCATAACATATGACTGTCTTTTCATAGCGTCATTTGGATCGCTTTGCCTCCAAGCGCATGGAATGAACTTATTTAGGTCATGTACTATCTGTAATATAAAAATGAGATCACCTACCACCATGTCCTTCTACAAAAGTAAATTTGAGCCCCCATCCCCTCTTCCTTGTTGTTGCGTGAGCAACAGTTGACTGATGACCTAGGTCAACTCGTGAGGTCAGCAAACACTGAGCCCCTTCTCGTATCAGCGAGGGCCATTTTATAACTTATTAAAAAAACCTAACATTATTTCAGTGGTTTTATTTGATGACCTTAAATCTATAACGACCGTCAGCAGTGTTAACACCCGCTTCGGTGGCAGCATGGTCTAAGACGCTACTCTCGCAGTAGACTAAACTGCCGATGACGGGGAGATCGAGGTTGGCTTTTCCTAAACGGTTTCCTACTCTTCCTCCACGCAAGTGTAGGTACATTTCCTATAAATATAACCTTCCTTATCCCTAAAACCATCAGCGTAATTGGTAAATAAGCGTTTAACCTGAACGGGTAGTAAGACGTGGTGCTAAAATAATAGCGTTAGCTTTAACCTTTGAGAATAGAATGAGGGGGGGTGGAGGGTGCATTCTGGGAAACTTTGCTGTCCATTTTTAATTGGAATGGGGTCTAAAAAATATTTAACATAAACTTTAAAAAAAATTGATTAAATAATGTTATTGTTCTTTTTATTAATTACTCACAATCCTGATTGCACGGCCTAAAGAGTAATGCTAGCCTCTCGCAATCTACCGGATTGTTGTAAACAGGAAGTTTGGGGTTTGGGGTTTGTCTCATTGTCGAATGAACTGATGGTGATCTTTCCTAAATGGTCCCCCCCCCCTTCCACGCAAGCTCGGATAC
The DNA here is from genome assembly GCA_902151445.1 of Timema monikensis. Taxonomy (NCBI): domain Eukaryota; kingdom Metazoa; phylum Arthropoda; class Insecta; order Phasmatodea; family Timematidae; genus Timema; species Timema monikensis. The sequence continues at coordinate 4,578 of CABFVZ010006324.1, forward strand.
ATTTCCTTTAAATTCTATTTTCCTCATCTCTACCTCATTATGGTAAACTGGTTCAGAGGCCTGCCTACGACAAACTGATAATTATAGACAGACTTAACAAAACCTTAAGGCAAGCTTACACTGGTCTTCCAGGATGATCATAATTGATGAATCATCGAGAGGGAAGTCACTGGATGGACCGTATTTAGCTTACACGGGTCATCAAGGTTATTTAAGCAGTTCCCTTCAAAATAGAAGGGACTGAAGTATTGCAAGCAGGAGTATGGCGTGTGATTTATTAGTTCAACAGGGTCAACAAATTATTTATGAAAAAAAGGAACACTATTGTATCAGGAAGAGGGGAAGGGGCAGTTGATATTATTATCGGCTCCCACCCCCACCAAATGCAAGTCTTGGGTGTGAAGAAGAATATGTAGACACAGACCTGTTAACCAGTGGTGTATCCAGTGACAGAGGGTAAGCCGAGGATCCAATTTTGGTACAAATTAAATCAAATATTACCATTTGTATCCTTTGAAATAAAAAATTTTCGCGGCACCATTTTTAGGGGGCATCGCTGATTTTCAATATTTCTTATCCCCCTACTTTTAACCAAATTTCCAAATATTACAGTAATTGAAATATATAATGGTGCAATTATGAAAATTATTAAGTAAACACCCCTCCCCCAGCTCCCAATCCTGGGTTCGCCCCTTCAAACAAGATATACAGCTTAGAGAATGTCTTCCTGCTCAACTCAAGCTGCAAGTAACACAAAGATATCTGGCTGGGTGCGCCCCTTCAAACAAGATATACAGCTTAGAGAATGTCTTCCTGCTCAACTCAGGCTGCACGTAACACCAAGATATCTGGCAGGGTGCGCCCCTTCAAACAAGATATACAGCTTAGAGAATGTCTTCCTGCTCAACTCAGGCTGCACGTAACACTAAGATATCTGGCAGGGTGCGCCCCTTCAAACAAGATATACAGCTTAGAGAATGTCTTCCTGCTCAACTCAGGCTGCAAATAACACTAAGATATCTGGCTGGGTGCGCCCCTTCAAACAAGATATACAGCTTAGAGAATGTCTTCCTGCTCAACTCAGGCTGCACGTAACACTAAGATATCTGGCTGGGTGCGCCCCTTCAAACAAGATATACAGCTTAGAGAATGTCTTCCTGCTCAACTCAGGCTGCAAGTAACACTAAGATATCTGGCTGGGTTCGCCCCTTCAAACAAGATATACAGCTTAGAGAATGTCTTCCTGCTCAACTTAGGCTGCAAGTAACACTAAGATATCTGGCTGGGTTCGCCCCTTCAAACAAGATACACAGCTTAGAGAATGTCTTCCTGCTCAACTCAGGCTGCAAATAACACTAAGATATCTGGCTGGGTTCGCCCCTTCAAACAAGATACACAGCTTAGAGAATGTCTTCCTGCTCAACTCAGGCTGCATGTAACACTAAGATATCTGGCTGCCGGGACAGGTTCAGAACCCCAGAGGCATTATGTCATGTGCAAACATCCTCCATTTCTTACTTTTGTTGTAACACTGCCTCTTGGTGTACAAACACCACGGAGAGTAGTACCAGCATTTTTTTTACCAGAACGACTTTGGTAGGTAAATATCATCCAAACCAGAGACACTTTTGCCAGATTGTTGTACTATGAACAGTTCGGACGAGTATAGAGTACGGATTGTCTTTATTTTGAATTTTATATCTTCTGCTGTATGTACCCAGGGTCTGGATTCACTAACGGGAGCAAATAGTTGCGCCGGTGCAGGTTTGAAAGATGTGCCCAAATCCCTATTCATTAAAAGAAGCAGGCACAATTTGAGAACAAAGTTGCGCCTTTTATTTGCAACCAGTCAAGAATAGGTGTAACTATTACATCATGATTGTCACTTCAATAAATTTAAATGGTGAAATTATTGTAATGGCTTAAAATAAAATTAGTTAACTGTACTCCAATTAATAATAAATAATATAACATACGTCAGTCAAGAACAATATTTGTTTCAATTTAGATAGTAGCAACAAAGCACTCGCTTACTTTTTATTGTTGAATTTTTACTTTCAAACAATACAATGGCATTTCTTGCATTATTACAAACCAAACCACTAACCGTGTAATCTTCGTCTAGATCCAAAGAGGTTTGTATTTCTCCAAGTCCAAAGGCATCTCGTCACTAAATATGGCGGTTAGTGTAGCTTTTAAATAAGTTTTAAAGTTTCTATATATGTTTTGTTAATGAAATTTTTTTTAAACTAATAATATAAATAAATCTTTGATCGCTCCTCTTTGATGATTGTAACGTTTACATTATTCATTTTCATTGATTCATCTAAAGTGATCATCCAAAGGGACAAGTGTAAATTCGCCTTGAGTGTATAGAGTGAGAGTGAACCAAATCAATTATATTTTTATTAAATGAATTATAAAATGTTTACGAAAAATCCAAGTATAGTTGGCCATGACTGAAAAGGGGCTTTGGTAGAACCATGTCCACGGTTTTTTGACCTCGTAGCTAATTAATAGTGAGTGGGAACTGAACATATCTCAAAATAAAGTGGATGCCAGAGTCTACAGGGGCCAAATCGGTAGTCGGTAAGAAACAAAAGTTTCCTTGAGTAAAACTGTTAAAATTGTTGCATGGATTATATTTTTATCCAATTTTGTCCCTTCTAGGTAGTTATACTGCATAAAAATTGTTTAATATTTAAGTAGCCAAGGTGCATTATTATGTTACCTATTTATCAGTTTGACTTGTGGTGGTATTCGTGAAGACGTCAAATTGTTTAAAAACTATATACTGGATAGTTGCCTTTTCCCCACTCATCCCTAGTCGACAGAGTTCACGCCAATGTAACAATGGAACTCTACTTCTAAAATACTAAATACCTACTCATTTATTCAAGCAACTTAGCTATTTTGCGAACACAGGATAGCCATTCCAAATATGATTTGGGCTCAGCTTATTTCCAAATGTTTCGTGAAATACCAAGTCGTGTGTCAATATTTACTCTAGCCCTTATATGATTTTCGTTCAAGCTGTATTTCACCTTTCCGTCACCCAACTTCATATATAATAACGGAAGCGTCTGTCACAGCTGGGAATGTTTAATACTTGCCGGGATGATTTCTGTCCTATGATCATGTGAAAGAATTGATAATCATTACTTGAAGTCATCCCCCAACAGTAAAACATTTCTCCCAAATAGGATATCATTATTATGATTCATTTTATCCTATTTTGCAACAAATGCATCTTGTGCATGGCTCGTAGCCATATCAGTGGTTTGGCCTCTGATGACGGTTGTTTCATTCAATGTTATCCTCATTCAAGTTTTTGTTCTGCATTCAACATCAACTACATGCTTACATTGGTGTTGGGAGGGGGGAGGGGTTAATGGGGTTCAAACCCCCCTTCCCCTGAAATTTTTCTCAGTATTTAGTATGAAATTTAAAGATGGTCTGTATTAAATCTCTACTAAATTATAAAGGCATTCACTTCTCGAAATTTTCCAGGGAAAGACCACATCTAATAGCTTCTAAAAGCATTCAATTTTCAAAAATGTAATGGGTGAAGACCAAGTTCAATAGCTTCTAAAAGCATCTAATTTAAAAAAAATCCAAGCGAGGAGCATTCAAAATAGATTTTAAGGGCATCCAATTCCAAAAAAATTCAAATAACTTTTAGAGGCGTCTAATTAAAAGTAAAAATCGGGAAAAGAACATGGGTGAGGAGCACTTTAAATTAATTCTAGGGAATCCAATTTGTGAAAATAATCTTGTGAGGACTTATTAAAATAGCTCTTAGAAGCATCCAAATTTTCAAAAATTTACCGAAGGAGGACTACTTCAAATAGCCTCTAGGCCATAATTCCAAAATTTTCGGGTGGGACTCTTCTAAAATTAATAGCACTTAAATGAGTATAATTTTCAAAACTCTCCAAACGGGAATCACTACAAGTAGCTTTTAGGGGTATCCAATTTTCCAACATTAACTGGAGAAGAGGAGGCTAGAATATCTATAAACATCTGTTTTGTTACTTGCATCCTCCCACCAACCACCCCCTTGCACAAATGAAGCTCCACCACTACTCTATATGTCCTCATTTCTTAGGGTTTAATATTATGTCTTAACATCATTTCATAAACTTACGATTTTGAAACCACGCCCTCCCCCCATAATTAAATTCTCCCTACGTCCATGTATGTTTTTGCAAACTTTTACTTCCTTGTTCAAGTCAAGCATATCTTGTATGTGGAGATCTTCCTATTTTCTGCCATGTAGGATCAGTGTGCTCTGTATATCTAATCATTGAACCAAATGTTCACAGTAAAAATATCAGCGAGTATAATTATCGCGTCTTCTGTGAAGATATCAAAGAAAGTTTCTGACAGTCTCACAAGCTCGGCTGATGAACCAAATACACAACGGAAGATGTGCAAGAGAGGATATGAAGGCACTTTTCACTAAAACAACTTCTTTCATTTTCAAGATGTATTTTAACTATAGCAGTCATTGATATGGATGAATACTGTAATAATAATTTCTATAAGGAAATAAATATAAATTATTATCAAATCTTAGGCTTGAGCGAGCCTAAAAAAAACAGAAATGATATGAGCATCGAGACTCTAAGAAAACAAACAAATAAAAATCTTCAGTGTGTCCTCTGGGGAATTTGAAATTGGCAAGGGACTATTTTCTCCAGACTGTACTCTGAAATGATCTCCCCTTTCTACACCCACCTTCTAGACGCTGCGGATCTCCGCGGCTCGTCCAGGAAAGGAAACCAGCAGGATCTTCGCCTACAGTACATAAACCAGGGGAAAGGGGTTTTTGATCAATGAGTCCTATGCCGTGATAAAAAAAACTGTATACTTAAAAAAATACCTTACATAACGAAATATTTCTGGGGAATAGTATTTTATAGGTTAGGACCTAGAACTTCATTATAGAAAAAAAATTCTTGACCTGCCTACCAGAGAAAAAAAAAAAGCTGGGTCCCACACGGTTCAGAACCCGTGACCTATTCAATTTAAGTGTTATCAGAGAGTGTAGATTAACTGTGAGGATCTGGAAAACTGAGTAGTCTAGTAGAAAGAGAAGAGATATATATATATATATATATATATATATATATCTTCTCTTTCTACTAGACTACTCACTCATTTCAGCCACTTTGTTAAATTCAATATTATTTTTCATATTTTCTGGTCATGACTTTTTGTAAGCTTTGCACGTTCCTTAACACTATTTTAAACATTTTAAAGATATTATCTTTTATATATATATATAAGATAAGATAATATCTTTAAAATGTTTAAAACATTTAAAACATTTTAAAGATATTATCTTTTATATATATATATAATATCTTATATATTTATAAAAGATAATATCTTTAAAATGTTTAAAACAGTGTTAAGGAACGTGCACAGCTTACAAAAAGTCATGACCAGAAAATATGAAAAATAATATTGAATTTAACAAAGTGGTTGAAATGAGTTAGTTCATAGTGGTCCGCTAGGAGCGGTAAATAAACATCTTTCGAACTGAAGCAAATCAGGTGTACCAACTAAAATTAACTTTACTAATTGAAAAATAATATTAAACACAGAAGTTAATTGAACTTTGTTGCAATACATGTAAATTACATTTTAAAATTCACAAAATGTATACAATACAAGCTCAAATTGAATAATTATGTTGAACGTTAACTGTTTAATTTTTTTGACAAAATCCATTTTTTATTTACTAACATGAATACGAAACAAACAATACTATTAAAACAGGTATTATAATCTGCCATTTCTCTTTGGATCTGACATTGAAATTTATATTCTAGTTCCTCTATGCTTTTGACGTGCAAATAGCATGTCTACGAATTAAGATAATTAACTAAAACACGTTTTTAATTTTCATAAGTTTTGAAATTTGAAAGTTATTTACGAGAGCTGAAAACGGAAAATAAATGATAAAATATATTTTTTAATTTTAACATTTTCGGATTTTTCTTGTTAATTAACAGAACAATTTAACTAAAATTTCCATTTAGTTTTTACTTCTTGATAAGTATCTTTTTTTTAAAAAAAAGAAAAGGTTTCCCGTTTTAAATTGTTTTGGATAAGACATTTTATATAATAATCATTGCTGAGAGGCAGACTTAAATCATGTGCATATGTTTTTGATACGTAATATTAGCAAATATAAGCTCGATAACTAATACGAATGAAAAAGTATAAAAAGTAAAAATATAACTTTTCATTTTTTAATAAAAACAAATTACTGATATTCGTTTATTTATAAAACTATCTTAGATTACAGAATAATTTTTCATTCTCCACGCCTTTAAATTCTTATGGGAAATCCACATATTTACACTATTGAAGTAGAGAGATAAAGGTATAATCAAGAGGACGTGTACTCACATATTTACACTACTGAAGTAGAGAGATAAAGGTATAATTAAGAGGACGTGTACTCACATATGTACACTATTGAAGTAGAGAGATAAAGGTATAATCAAGAGGACGTGTACTCACATATTTACACTATTGAAGTAGAGAGATAGGGGTATAATTAAGAGGACGTGTACTCACATATTTACACTATTGAAGTAGAGAGATAAAGGTATAATCAAGAGGACGTGTACTCACATATTTACACTATTGAAGTAGAGAGATAAAGGTATAATCAAGAGGACGTGTACTCACATATTTACACTATTGAAGTAGAGAGATAAAGGTATAATCAAGAGGACGTGTACTCACATGTTTACACTATTAAAGTAGAGAGATAAAGGTATAATCAAGAGGACGTGTACTCACATATTTACACTATTGAAGTAGAGAGATAAAGGTATAATTAAGAGGAACGTGTACTCGCATTTAAGTGGATGAAGAGTGGAAACAATTTATATAAAAAATAAGCCACCTCACTATGCCCGTCCGAGAATAAGACTTCGATATTCCGGTGACAAGAAGACTAAACGAGACAAGACTAACTACATACATTCCACCGCGCAGCCTCCGGTGTGGGTAACTGCTCTTGTAATCTGTTATAACAATAGTGGCACCCGCTAAGATGGTCGAAAATTCTAAGACAGGGTTGACAAATCTATGGCACGGCAACACGTGAAGTGTGCCACTTGATGATTAGCTGGGTTCAGAACTAGTCTAGTGTGCCACTTGAGGACTAGCTGGGTTCAGAACTAGTCTAGTGTGCCATTCGAGGATTATCTTGGTTCAGAACTAGTCTAGTGTGGCACTTGATGACTAGCTGGGTTCAGAACTAGTCTAGTGTGCCACTCGAGGACTAGCTGGGTTCAGAACTAGTCTAGTGGGCCATTCGAGGTTTATCTTGGTTCAGAACTAGTCTAGTGTGGCACTTGATGACTAGCTGGGCTCAGAACTAGTCTAGTGTGCCATTCGAGGATTATCTGGATTTTGAACTAGTCTAGTGTGCCACTTGAGGATTATCTTGGTTCAGAACTAGTCTAGTGTGCCATTCGAGGATTATCTTGGTTCAGAGCTAGTCTAGTGTGCCATTCGAGGATTATCTTGGTTCAGAACTAGTCTAGTGTGCCATTCGAGGTTTATCTTGGTTCAGAACTAGTCTAGTGTGCCACTTGAGGATTATCTGGGTTCAGAACTAGTCTAGTGTGCCATTCGAGGATTATCTTGGTTCAGAACTAGTCTAGTGTGCCACTTGATGACTAGCTGGGTTCAGAACTAGTCTAGTGTGTCACTCGAGGACTAGCTGGTTTCAGAACTAGTCTAGTGTGCCATTCGAGGATTATCTGGGTTCAGAACTAGTCTAGTGTGGCACTTGAGGATTATCTGGGTTCAGAACTAGTCTAGTGTGCCACTTGAGGATTATCTGGATTCAGAACTAGTCTAGTGTGCCACTTGAGGATTATCTGGGTTCAGAACTAGTCTAGTGTGCCACTTGAGGATTATCTGGTTTCAGAACTAGTCTAGTGTGCCACTTGAGGACTAGCTGGATTCAGAACTAGTCTAGTGTGCCACTTGAGGACTAGCTGGGTTCAGAACTAGTCTAGTGTGACATTCAGCACGAACAGCATAAACACTAAATAAAACTGTTCCCAGCGTGGTTTATCTAATAAATTCGATAATGTTTTGACAACCAAGACATTCAATGTCATGTCTTAGTGAATTGTGTGAAATCAATAATTGTTAGAATTGTGTTGCCTTGTTCCTTGTGTGCTATTAAGAACAAGTTGTGAACCGCACACAAATATTGTCCTATAAATTAGCCCAGTTTTTCTACTGAGCTAAGGTATCAGGTTATATTCCCGGCATGGCCGAAACATGTATCATTGGTGAAATTTAGGTTTATCTTTTCACAGTGATAAATTAACGGCTGGTTGCTGGATGCTGTGTCTGTTTTAGATATACGGTAGTTTATAAGTCGTGTGCTGGTATAATCAGTCGGTTCAGAGAGTGAACTTTAAATACCTCTTGACCAGCAAAATTCATCATGTTTCATATCAAGGCTATATTCAGTTTAGTGTAGGTCTTACCACATTAGGGTGTACAAATGCTCTTCAACCTTTAAAGTTGCTTAGAAAGGAAATCTTTCTTCCCATATTATCAACTTATTTATTTATATTCATATTTTTTCCTAATTTTAATTTAATTTTATCAGTATTGGTTTGGTTTGTAATTCCTTATTTGATTAATTTCTTTATATTTATTTTATGTTATTTGAGAATAAGTGTTTATATTGTTATAGTAGCAGTTTGATCTAATTTTAATTAAACGTTATTAGGTTGTTTGTTATCTTTTATACTTAGCATCGCATCTTACCACCCATTCGGGCTATACTCTTAAGTACTAATTACTCTATTGGGTTTATATTTGGAAGTTAATTATAGAGGAAGTGAACCCGCATTTTCTTGATCGAAGAGTGAAAAAACATTTAAGGAAAACCACCCCCCATACGCCCAAGCGATATTTAACCTCGATCTCCCCATCTTCGGCAGTCTAGCTCAACACGACACTGGCGTGTTAGTTAATCTGGATATATTTAATATATTTGATCTGTGTAACTATGAATATTATTTAACTAAAGATTATGTAAATTTTTTATTGTAAAAGAAATCTATGTATTGTCTCTTCTTCACTGACGTGTCACTTTCAATGTGTGTTATTGAGCATAGTAATGTTTAAGACATTTAATTAAATTTTCCTTATTTAAAATTAAGGTATTATTAAAATAATTAAAATTTGAGTTGAACTATTCATAATATTCAACAAGCTTTGATTTTAAATACTTATTTAAAAAGTAGATAATAAATGGCACACTAGACTAGTTCTAAATCCAGTTAGTGCTCAAGTGGCACGCTGGTTGGAAAAGTCTCGCCAACCCTGATCCAAGCCAAAGCGTTCGCAGTAGACTAAACGGAAAACTGGTGTTCGAATCCCGGTTGGGTGTACTGAGGGTTATTTTCTTTAAAATGGCCTTCTACTTTTTTTTACGCAAATGCGTATACACGTCTTCAAAACTCAACCTTCCTCATCCCTAAAATAGCAACGTAATTATTGCATATGGCTGGATAGTAAGCTTAACTTTCATTGTTCTAATATGGCCCTGATACAAGATAGGGCCACAAGGTCACACTGCTACCGTTCGAGGTGAACAGTTAAGGTGCGTATTTTTACAATTTTTATTTAAAAAATTCCTTTAGCGAAAATTAATAAAATATTGCTTCAGTAAATATGTTAATTTAATTATCTACATATTAAACAACATTTTAGAAAACATTCTAAAATACTCTTTCGTAAGGAGTGTAAGATATGTTAAAAATAATATAGACTTAGATAATGCTTGATAATACAGACGCATTAACCATCACTTTTATTATATTCAATTGTTGCATTTCATTTATCTGTATTATCAAGCATTATCTAAGTCTATATTATTTTAACATATCTACATATTGTTACCTCAACAGTAAATAATTGTTCTTGAATATTTGTCATGAGCAAATTAACATTTGATGAGAAACTTTTTAAATAAAGGAAAAAAAAGATGTAATTAAATTGTAGGACATCCTTGACAGATATTCAACAAGTGTTGATATCACCACGCGAAGAAAATTAAATTCTATGTTTCTACTGGATATTTGATATCGACTTTCTCCTAAACCGTCGTAGCCATCAGTAATACTATGAACGCCAATAACCCTTGGTCGTAGTCATCGATACTAACTAAATCATGAAAACTTGCCCGAAGCAACATATAAATAAAGATGGCTACACAATTAAAAACTCTATGCTAGAGCCACAAGTTTCTACTTGAGCAAACTTGGTATTTACACAATACTTTTCTACCGCTTTACAGAGCGTAAACATTTAGCCAATAGAAAACAGGGATCGAGAAAATTCAGTTATTAATTTACATCTAGTTGTGTTTTTTATCCTAAGTTAAATAGCTGTTAGCTATACACCTAGTTTGATTATATGATTATTAGTAATTTATTAATTTGAATAAATATATCCTGCCCACAGCAATCATATTAAACGTTCTTCCAAAAGGGTTTCATTTTCACATTTTATTATTACATGGAAAGATGGCGGACGATAGTTTATCTTCCCGCTCTATCAAACTATAAACACCCACAGGAAAAAAAAATCTTCCGTAATGGCCAGTCCAATAATATTTACTTTACGATTCCAACACTCCGAATGTGTAAAGTTAAAACTTTTTCGATTACGAGGTGAAACTAAAAATATTAATAGTTTTTTTCCTCCATTTATTTGAAGTATTTAACGTGCACCTTTTAAACCGACTGCTATCAGCACACGAGCACATACCTATGAGCACATACTTATGAGCACATACCTATGAGCACATACCTATGCGCACATACCTATGAGCACATACCTATGAGCACATACCTATGAGCACATACCTATGCGCACATACCTTCCAGGGTTCCTTTATATACCACAATTGACACGGGATCATCTGCTTTGCTTCCCCTCTGAAGAAAGTTGCGCTACGGTTTTTATTGCTCAAGAAAAATCCGTCGATTCCGGCTGGGTTTGAACCTACGTACATAACGTCCTGAGTTTACAATCGAGGTCGATAACAATAATTGTTGTTCTGATCACATTGCTTTTCATACAGTCAAACATTCAAGAACAAACTTTATGTCTAAGACATGTAAATTTTCTTATTGTCTAACAAACTTGAGCCTGCAGTTCCCTCAAAAGTTGAGGGTAGTCTTCCCTGTTACAACATTCTTTTCGCCGTTTCTTGTGGAAGGGGTATCGGTTGATCCGATAATACACAAGATATAGTCGGATCTCCATAGGTAGGACCTCATTTATTAGTTCACATTGCTAATACATTTACTTTAAAATATTCATACGTACGGCTATTCGTTATTTATCTGTCACTTTTTACAGTTGTAAGATACAAAAAGTAACCTTTTGTCAATATTTGTTGTTTTAAAGTTATTTATGATATCTTATAAAAGAGTAAAAAAACTCTTCTTATGGAAATCCGTCGTATATTTCCGAGTGCGTACATATAGAAAACAAACTAAAGGCCCAATGGTAAAAATTGGAAACATATTTGTCGCTTTTATTTCTAGTCTGATTTCACTTCAAAAATAAGCCTAATTAAAATTCACATTAATTTCTTGATTTATCCATATCAGCTTAGTTAAAATACTTTCTTTGATAAGAATTGGTAGTGACATTAGAAACGGTTTTAGCTTTCGTAGGGTGTTCGGAAATTATATTTATCCGCATATTTAAATTAATAAGGCATATTTATCATAGAATTAACGTGTCTTCATTTGTGTGCAGGGAGATTTAAAAACCATTAGGGATGGGGATAATCCTCCGTGCATTCATCCAGGATTAAAACCCGAACCTCCTAGTCTGGTCTAGACGAGACTGGTGCCTTTGTTTCCCCAGACCCACTGCTTTTCAACGTGTCTTACCCAATATATTTAGTATAGCTTTTAGATCAGTTTGGTCAAGTTCTAAATAATCATTATAATATACAGTACCACTTATTTGTTGTTTTTCTAAATATTTCTCAAACTTTGTTCAAATGTTGAATAGCAGATTATAATAAAATACAGATGTTGTACAATTATTGGGATGTAAAATATAAGAATAAGCGCTTCTAACAATAAATTCACTTCGAATGGATTGTGGCATAAGGTGTGAAGAGTAATGTACGAATGAAATTCAGGAGGGTTGAGAGAATAATATAAATCTGTGCCAAATTATAGTTTTTCAACCTTTCATATTAATAGTCTCGATTATTCAGAGTCACAGTTGACCCAAAATGTTATTGTGTTTGTTTTAAAATTGAATCAAACCACTGATCGCTCTCTCACCGACATACACTAAACCAGTGGTATTCAACTTAGGGTACGCGTCTCCTGATAAACAGTGAATAGCTAGCGCCACAAGGTTAGGGTTAGCCACGAGAGATCCTGTCGTTAAGACCACCATTTTTATTTTTTATGTCGACTATAGATTATATATAGCTTACACTGTGCACCAACAACTTTGGGGGTACACAGTTGAAGAGCAACTATATCTGGGGCTACGCGAACGATCGGCGCCAGATTGAGTTGCGCCGTTGTTGCGCCAGCAAGCCACTGTCAACAGATGACTGATGATATTGCGTCAAGCTTCATTACCTCCCTGTGGTGCGAAACAAGATGGCGGCCACACACAACTTACATTACCGCCAAATTACTACACATTACCTTTAATTACGACTCCTCTACGCTGTATGCCTTTATTCATCAGACTGAACTGCACAGGAAACTGTTGGATGATGATCGGTGAATGGAATAATTCACGAAAAGTTGTTTAATTAAATGAGTTAATTTATACTTAATTTATAGCATTACTATAAGAATTTGAAGAAGTGTTAATCTTGAGGTGAGATCTTAAGAGCTTGGAACTATAATTCTTGTTTTCGCAATTTTAATATAAAACAATTTATTTTACAAATATTAGTAAAAAGCTAAGTTGGCATAAGCTAAGTATTAAACTATAATTTTGTGAGAATAGTTTTTTAATTAATTTGAATATTGGCACTAATACATCAATATTGGCGCTTAATGACCTAGAATATGTCCGGCTCTGGCGAGAATAGTATCTCAGGTTCGGCTCAAGGGCCGAGCTCGCAAAAGAATGAATTGGGGTGGAGAAGAAGTCACGGTTCGAATCCGGGATATATTGACTGAAATGAAGATGGAGAGGGGTCAATATTGGAAATTTCACTGGGATTTTCTTACACTCTCTCCATGCTAACGCCTATGCATTTCTTCTGAGACTACTCTCTTCACTCTTGTCCTTTAGTGTCAGCGACTAAACGCTTTCGTAATAATAAAATAAATATGGCGTATTAATTAAACCAAATAGTCTCACTTTAAAATCATGTCGAGTTACGTCCAAGCTTTCAACTTGACTAATAAATAATGTTATAAAATTCATGGTTATAATTTACTTTTTTGGTGGTATTTCTAAATGAAAGAAGTTTGGATCTTTTATATCATACAGATTGCAAGATCTGTTATCTCTAAACAGTAAAAACATTTTATTTCGATATTGACTACAAGCAAACCAATAATTTGGATTTTATAAACTTCCCTGCACTAATCTCGGTGGTCACATGGTCTAAGGGAGGCCTTGAGAAAATTTTGGATGAAAAGCAGGATTGGGAATTTAAGTATAAGAATGGGCTGCCAAGTAAAATGAAATTATTCGTTAGCCGTAATTTATTGTAAAACCAAATTACATACAGGCCTCCAACCCAAAATACGATACAATAGCACAGACTTCCTCATGTTGTGTATTATAGATTGGAAGAAATTTTCCAAAATAGGCTTTTAGTAAACCGTTAAGTAGGTTTTATTCATAAAAACAAAAACAGCGTTTTATTAATCATTATATACACCTTTTATGTAAATACATTTGAAATCAAATTGTTAAAACTTTTTTTTTTTAATTTTAAATTTTCGTAAATAACTTATTTGTTAGCTATCATCAAATTACTTTTAATTGTAAAATTAAAAACCTATTCTCATTTATCAAGAAAACTATTACCAGATACTAATTTTTAACTCAATCTTAAAGGCCAATTTCACAAAATGTTAAATTTTCTATAATTTATTATAAACTACACTTTAATAATATTTTTGTTAGAAAAATAAACATAAATTATGATTAATTCTGTAAAATAGTCCCACGATAGCTTAACTACTGTGTTTCGAAACAAATCATTAGAATTATTGTAACGTTTCAAAGAGCTAGCCTGATAAATTAATGTTTGTTCGCCACCATTAGGGTGACATTTGATATAACGATTGAATTGGGTCCAAGTTTGCTGTTCTGTATTATCATAATTAAAAAGGGTTGATGTCTTATTTTATAAATTAAAAAGTTCTGGTGGTTTATAGTTATATTTATTTTAAGTAGATACAGTTTTTTGCTAGATATTTCACACGTTGTAGATTTTAGTAAAAGCCCGACTATTACGTTATATGCATGATAATTCCCGACACGTGAGATTTAGAACACAGTTTAAGATGTCATAGACTCCACCTACACGGCTCCTCGTCAGGAAGGAAAGTGAAGAGATGCGTTCCCTGAAGGGGTATAACAAGCGACATTTCCTTCTCGAAGCTTCCCAAAAGAAAAAAGGTGTGGTCATCTAGGTGCGTTTCTGTCCACAAAACTGCGTTGTCTTTTTAAACAGAGGATGTTGCCATACCTTGCAACTTAACAGCTTAACACAAATAAATCTTACTACCCGCTCTCATTTATAATATAGTAATTTTGAATCTTCAGTAAACCACTATTAAATGATTTTTTTATAAATTTTTGATAATTTAAAAATCTTAACAGACATACATCTAAACCAAATCACTA
>CABFVZ010006325.1:0-19503 GCA_902151445.1 Timema monikensis
CTTTACACACACTGTTTCACCCCGTTTGCCTCGAACCCTGGCTGTCCCATGCACTCCTCGTCTATCTTTACACACACTGTTTCACCCCATTTGCCCTGAACCATGGTTGTCCCACACACTCCTCGTCTATCTTTACACACACTGTTTCACCCTGTTTTCCCCGAACCCTGGCTGTCCCACCCACTCCTCGTCTATCTTTACACACACTGTTTCACCCCGTTTGCCCCGAACCCTGGCTGTCCCATGCACTCCTCGTCTATCTTTACACACACTGTTTCACCCCATTTGCCCCGAACCATGGTTGTCCCACACACTCCTCGTCTATCTTTACACGCACTGTTTCACCCCGTTTGCCCTGAACCTTGGCTGTCCCACGCACTCCTCGTCTATATTTACACACATGGTTTCACCCCGTATGCCTCTAACCCTGGCTGTCCCATACACTCCTCGTCTATCTTTACACACACGGTTTCACCCCTTTTTCCCCGAACCCTGGGCGTCCCACGCTCTCCACGTCTATCTTTACTCACACTGTTTAACCCCGTTTGCTCCGAACCCTGGCTGTCCCACGCACTCCTCATCTATCTTTACACACTGTTTAACCCCGTTTTCCCCGAACCCTGGCTGTCCCACGCACTCCTCGTCTATCTTTACACACACTGTTTAACCCCGTTTTCCCCGAGCCCTGGCTGTCCCACGCACTCCTCGTCTATCTTTACACACACTGTTTAACCCCGTTTTCCCCGAACCCTGGCTGTCCCACGCACTCCTCGTCTATCTTTACAAACACTGTTACACCCCGTTTGCCCTGAACCCTGACTGTACCACGCACTCCTCGTCTATCTTTACACACACTGTTTCACCCCGTTTCTCTCGAACCCTGGCTGTTCCATGCACTCCTCATCTATCTTTACACACACTGTTTAACCCCGTTTGCCCCGAAACCTGGCTTTCCCACGCACTCTTCGACTATCCTTACACACACTGTTTCACCCAGTTTTCCCTGAACCCTGGCTTTCCCACGCACTCCTCGTCTATCTTTATACACACTGTTTCACCCCATTGGCCTCGAACCCTGGATGTCCCACGCACTCCTCGTCTATCTTTACACACATGGTTTCTGCCCGTTAGCCCCGAACCCTGGCTGTCCCACGCACTCCTCGTCTTTCTTTACAAACATTGTTTCATCCCGTTTTCCCCGAACCCTGGCTGTCCCACGCACTCCTCATCTATCTTTACACACAATGTTTCACCGCGTTTTCCTCAAACCCTGACTGTCCCATGCACTCCTCGTCTATCTTTACACACACTGTTTCACCCCGTTTTCCCCGAACCCTGACTGTCCCACGCACTCCTCGTCTATCTTTACACACGCTGTTTCACCCAGATTTCCCCGAACCGTGGCTGTCCCACGCACTCCTCGTCTATCTTTACACACACTGTTTCACCCTTTTGCCCCGAACCCTGGCTGTCCCAAGCACTCATCGTCTATCTTTACACACACTGTTTCACCCCGTTGACCCCGAACCCTGGCTGTCCCAAGCACTCATCGTCTATCTTTACACACACTGTTTCACCCCGTTTGCCCCGAACCCTGGCTGTCCCACCCACTCCTCGTCTATCTTTACACACACTGTTTCACCCCGTTTGCCTCGAACCCTGGCTGTCCCATGCACTCCTCGTCTATCTTTACACACACTGTTTCACCCCGTATGCCCCAAACCCTGGCTCTCACACGCACTCCTCGTCTATCTTTACACACACTGTTTCACCCCGTTTCTCTCGAACCCTGGCTGTTCCATGCACTCCTCGTCTATCTTTACACACACTGTTTCACCCAGTTTTCCCCGAACCCTGGCTGTCCCACGCACTCCTCGTCTATCTTTACACACATTGTTTCACCCCGTTTGCCTCGAACCCTGGCTCTCCCACGCACTCCTCGTCTATCTTTACACACTATTTCAACTATTCTTTAAATTCGTGTATCTTAAAATCTTGTGAAATATCATCCATCAATAATATGATGAGGATCATTTGTGCAGTATCAACATTTTTCTCTGCATCTGCTAAACGTATAACATCATTTGAGATAAAATTTCAGACCCTAAAATGCTTTCTTTGCCTTTGCCTATAGGTTCAAAGTCATGATTATTGTGTTTACGTTTAAAGACCTGTATCCTTTCATTATTACTGCTCTTGAGGCCCTAGAGCATGAACGTGAGGTAGAATCAGCAACCAAAGATGCGAGTTTTATTTCATCTGTAAAACACAATGATTTCATTGTTGCAATTGAATTAGTCTCTCACTGTTTTTCATTCACATTGCAACTAAGCAAACAATTTCAAAGTCCAAAACAAGACTGTTCAAGTGCTTTTTCGTGCACCAGTAATGTGTTGAATATTTTTCAAGGCTTGAGAAATAATATTGACAATGTATTTAGGATTAGTTTAGAAAATGCTAAGAAATGTGCTGATGTCATGGGAGAATAAATCAAAAGGTCGTATGCAAGGACTTGACTAAGTGGATGCAAAGTGGACACTAGCGTGGGTTTGTTTGTGTCATCCTAGGTTAAAAGGTGGAGCAATAGTTTGCTTGGGACTACACTATCGGTCCACTAAGCATTCAATAACGTTCTTGCATACCACTCAAAGTCCCAAGAATAAGTTTAGTTTACAAAGCAAATCCTAATTTAGACACAACAGATCCAAAGAAATGGTTCAAAATATCTGTTTGCATTCCATTTATTGACCTTTTTATTTCTGAATTGAAGGACAGATTTAATTATAAAGTTATTTAAATAACCCCATGTTAGGGACTTGTTCTATTCAACTGCAGAAAGTACATTGTGGACGAGATTGGCCATCTCTGAAGTTAAGGTGAGAGGAGAGCTAATTATTGTGCTATGTAAAGGGGAGAGATTTCAACCAGAATCTGGTATCAATCCATAAACCACTGTTCAGGCACTTTAGGAATGTAACAATATATTTTTCTCGAGTGCAAGAATTATTCTGCAAATTTTTTCCACATTACTGGTATCTTCAGCTTCTGAAAAGCGAAGTTTCTCTACTTTGAGAATATTGAAGGTGTATAATATATATGCGATCATCAATGAACGAAGATAAATTTAACGGATTATCTCTTGCAAACGTACATAAGGAAAGGCCAATTGAGTTTGCAGATGTTAAAAATGTATTTGCTAAAATGAAGCCACGGCTAATGGAGTTACAAGATTGGTCAAACAATTATATTAGACAGTTTAATTCGATTACTTATACTTTAATAAATACTGACAATTACAACCTTAGCACTAAGCAGTGATAAAGCTATTCCACCTTATTGGTAATAAACATTGTGTTTACTATAGAGACCCAACTCGGTGGCGTGGATAGCTAACGCGCTTGTCGTCTTGAGCTCGACTGCTGAGGACGGGGAGATCGAGGTTTGAATCTCGGTCGGGTGAACTGGGGGTGGTTTTTCCTAAATCGTTTTCTACTCTCCATCCACGCAAATGCGGGTTCGCTTCCTCTAATTCTACCTTCACTATTCCTAATCCATTAGAGTAATTAGTACTTAAAGCGTATAACCCGAACGGGTAGTAAGACGCAGTGCTAAATATTATTATTATTATTATTATTATTATTATTATTTACTATAGATCTTATTTTCATAATATTTATTAAAATATAGTCACTTGAATTAAGCATATTTACTTTTGATAGTCCATTTTATATTAATTTAAAAATTATAATCTCAAAGGAAATATACGCTACAGGGGTTATTTCTGGAAACTAAAGCTGTCAACCAAAGACAGGGTAACATGTGTATAACAAAAAGAAGTTTAAGCAGCAACTACTAGGTACAAAATATACCTACTTAAATTAAATAACATCATTATTAACTTTAGAATTTAAATTTTTCTCTGGGGGAAATAACCCCCCTGGGCCCGGTCCAACGCTTTATTGCTTCGTAATGGTCTCTTTGTGTGTTTGTGTGTGTGTCTCCCTTCCTCCCCCCGGACATAATCCTGGATCCGCCACTGGTAGGTGAGTGGTGAAAGCGATTATAAGCTTAGAGATAATAGCTAAGTAATTCCAAAAAAAGACAGACCATTGTATTTTAATCAATGTGGCCTGAAAGCGAATGATACGTTTCTTTTTGATCGAGACTTGCTGAAGAACCAATTATGGACTGACATTTATATGTATGTAGAGAAAAATATGTCCACCATTATAAACAAGAATGGGTGCTTTACTAGTTTTCTGAATATGAAATATAATTTAAATCGTATTTGAATGTAAAAAACACTTACTCGCTATGTATTGTTCATAAATAAATCAAAAATGTAAATGTTATTGTTAGACGCTTTGTTCTATATATTAATCCTGAAATAAAATGAGACTAGACGATAGTTTGAACCATCACACAAGTATGGCGCATATTTAAATTACTAATCAAACGTTTAATCTATCGCAACTTGTTTAAATATAAGCGCTCCTTTTTNTTTTTTAACTTGCAACTTCTTTTCATTCACACGATAAGTGCAGGTCTCCCCGCCAGGGCTATCTGTATTTTTACATTTAAACATGCACACCACTCGTTCTAACTTTCTCATTTCACCATTTTACGGTTTAAAACCTCTTGAAAGAGACCCGTTTGAAGTGTAAAGTTCATGAGATATGTTCAAATTATTTTTGGACACGGAAATTACATTGCGGATTCCAAAGACGTGAATTTTATGGTTGGCGTATATATTATGTCAAAGCGCAATCCCGTTAAAATCGTCCGACTGATTCATAGGTAGAGCTGTTTGAAAAATGTATGTTACGTCGAGACACAGCTGTTTATAAATCTAAATAAAGTTCAGGGGAGTGGGAAAATATCATGTGTTTGATAAATTAATAATTTAAAACGTGCTTTATGTTATATTAAATACATTTTGTTTCTGCTAATGAAAAAAGTTATATATATATATGTATATATATGTGTATATATATATACATATGTATATATATGTATGTATATACATACATATGTATATATGTATATACATACATATATGTATATACATACATATGTGTATATATGTATATATGTATATATATATACATATATATATATATGTATATGTATATATACATATATATACATATATATACATATATATACATATATATATATAACATTTTCATTAGCAGAAACAAAATGTATTTAATAGAAAATAAAGCTAGTTTTAAATTGTTAATTTATCAAACACACAATTCTTAATATAATATGAAAGTGGGATATTTTCCCACTCATCTGAACTTTATTTAAATTTATAAATATATATATATATATATATATATATATATATATATATAGTAGCCAAAGCAATTTAAAATATTGTTATGGCCCTTTGTTAGAAAATACGACTGAAAGTATCATGCGTAAGCTTAGTAAAATATTTTGAAAATGGTATTAATTCGTTGGAAAACCGTTAAGTTATCGCCAAACCTCCAACGTGGTTCGGATTCCACGTTAAACTGTAGGTCCTTCATTTCATCTCACAATCACCCTACCATTACACATTAGCGTAAGTGCTTATAACCCGAACGGTTAGTAATACGCGGTGTTGATGATAATAATAATAATAATAATAATAATAATAATTTATATGGATAAAAAACCCATATACTTAGGATTATTATATCGTATTTTAATTGTTGTAAACAAATTATTATTATAAAGCCTATATTTATTGAAGTTTTACAACAATGTTGGCTTTAAATACATAAACAATTTTTAGCAGTGTATTTACTAACCACGAGCCGACAAACAATTTGTAGATCTGAACCAATTATTGTTGAGATTTTACCGCGCTATGTTCATTGTTATATGAATAAACGTGACATATTTACTGACGTTAGTCATACTAATAAAAATTTAATAAACTTTAACATTACTATATAGCAAATACAATATGAGCTAAATATTGTCTGAAAATTAACTTCGTTCTTTCTTAACTGGTTTTGACCAAACCAGCATTAAAGGATTAATGATTGAATTGCAATGCGTGACGGTTTTATTTTGTCAATAATACAATATGATCGAAATTTGTCCGGCTATCAACTTTGTAATTTTCTAAACAGTTTTTGACCAAACCAGTTTAAACGACTTATAACTAGGTCAAGCAGTGCATGATGGTTTTTTTTAATAACGCAAGAGATATGTGAGGCTACGTTTATGCATAACATTCCCTTATTTCAGATTTTAATTCAATTTATTGGTTTTTATAATCACTGAAGTTCTATAATAATGCTTGTTTATACTTTATCGCTTAAATTACAGGTTTATAAAGTATTGTAATGGCGAAAAAAAAATCGAACTCGAGATTTTGATGAATTTCGACATTTCATGAACCCCCGAAACCGAAAAAGTTGTTTTTGAATTCCCGTATATCTGTCTGTCTGTTTGTCTGTCTGTACCTCGGAGTAGAGCCGGAACTATTTTACCGATCGAGCTAAAACTTGGTATCTAGTGGTTTCATAGGGTCGCCTCGAGGTGTTTTCGAATTGGATATCTAACCCTAAAATTATGGATAGTTTAATTAAGGGCCAAAAGAGTAAAATCGATTTTATCAAAATCGTCTTTAACGGTTTTGATTAATTT
Organism: Timema monikensis; assembly: GCA_902151445.1. Classification (NCBI taxonomy): domain Eukaryota; kingdom Metazoa; phylum Arthropoda; class Insecta; order Phasmatodea; family Timematidae; genus Timema; species Timema monikensis. Next base: position 6,649 of record CABFVZ010006325.1, read on the forward strand.
CATTTCCAAACATTCAAAAATGGCTACTCTCAATTTTTCATCAAAATGAATTTAAAGTAAATTTTCAATTTTTATCATATCTCCGTAACTCTTTGAGATATGAAATTAGGCCTACTTATCATTTTATATATGTAGATAAATTTATAATAAAAATATTTTATTTGAAACACATTTTTATAAGACTGATAGTTTTCAAGCTAAACGTAAATAAACGAAAATATATATATTTTCTAACTTTTCGGACAGTTAAGGTTAAGTATTGAGACCGTAAAAACAATCCATGCCATCCATCTGTGTGTCTCTCTAACCCTAAAATTAAGAGTAGTTTAATAAAGGGTGAAAATAGAAAAAAATCTATTTTCTTAAAATAGGCTCTAACTATTTTGATTAAAGTTCGTATCTAGGTGTTGATTAGTATTATAAACCAAATAGCTATTTTCATTTTCCCATGAAAATGAATTTAGGGTACTTTACAGATGCTGAAATTTCCATATCTCCCAACTATTTGAGATACTAAATAACTTATCATTGCAAAATTGTAGCACTATTAGAAAAAAAAACTTTTGTTTTAAATACATTTTTATAAAACTAAGTTTCATATATATTAGAAAATTCAATGATACAATATTGTGAGCTTTAGTTGTACAGAGATACAACCAAACTTTTAACGCAATAATTCTCTAATGCCATAGAGTAATTAAATACTAGTATGTCTCTAAAAAATTTATGTTGTTTTTCCTTTAACCTCTAAGAGGAAATGTTTGAACAACAATGATGTATCTCTATCATCTTAGACTCAATATAAATACAATTAGACTCAATAGTCAATATTTACATTTTGTATTGGTCAAAATATGTAAATGAGGAATTTAATAACAATGCGATGACATGAAGATGTGCAACACTTAATAAAATGTCGATAATTTTAAAGAAGTCGAAATTACAATGCGAAGTGTCGACCCTTGTGGATCCAATATTGATCTTTTTTATTGGTCCAGATATACAAATGAGGACAGTAAGTCTTTAAAAATATAATCATTAATTTAAAAACAGGAGTAAAATAATGTTTTACGTAAGTTTAGCGCAATTTATGCTTGTGTTTGCTAGTGTATATTATTTCGTTTCACAAATATTATGAGTTTTGAGTAATTATCTCAATTGTTATACAATGGACCGAGAAAGTCCGTGAGGAGTTACATACAATTTACTAGCTTTGTTATAAAATATAAAATGATAAACCAATCATAGATATAAAATTAACGTTGTTGATGTAGTCATAATAGTACAAACAAGAAATTATGATGTATTCATTGAAGTTATAAGACATAAACTTCAATAAAAATGAACGTATTGTGGGAGTTTCCAAAGAGTGAAAAAAACATATTTTACGGAGCAATAATGAACTAAATCAGTATTTTCGTATTAACACAGACCAACTTTTAACGTAAACAAAGAATCGCTTGAGTTTAAACTCTGTTCTTTTGAAACAAAATAAAGAATGCAAATCATCCAACAATGACTTGACTCAAATAATATCTTATAAATTAATATCCCTTCATAATGTTCTCAAGCTCGATTTAACAAAACGAGAAGGTATTTCAAGTTCAACAATATAATTTTTAACCCCCCCATCCAAAATTTAAATAGCAAATAGTTAGATCTTATAGCACTAGTGGCTACTCACCATCCTATAAATGTTAGTGATCCTCGACCAGACCAGCTCGGAGAAGACTCCAAGTGTCATATTTATCCCATGGTGAGATGAACTTGAGGAGCTACTACGATATTGTTTCCCCGGAAACAAGTTTCTGTGCCCGAGTCTCGCCGCTGTCGGCTTATCACTGGCCGCCGTGACGCCCGGCGTTCGACTCTGAATGAAACGCGCGGGGAAGCGCATGCGCACTGTTCAACCATTCCAAATACATACCTGGTTGAATTCTAATGGTGTTTCAACCTCTATTTTTCTGATATCCTCTGATTTTAATTAGAAGAACATTTTAGAAAATTCAAAAATATTTCTTTGTGGCCAACGATGATAACATTTTACTATATTACTTGTGTAAGTTTATAGACATTGATAATAGCTATAAAAAGTTACGGCTGATGATATATTACAATTGTTTTAGTAACTTTAATAACTACCTGATACTGTTCTTCCTACCAAAATACGGATGTGTAATTATAAAGAAAGCCTATTGATACCAATTAGGTTAGGTTAGAGGAGATTAGATGAAGTCAACAATGTATAAATAGATCCAGATCCAGTGGATACTTTTAAGGGTTTGGTAACTAGAATTACAGTAGATAATATTCAGTGTTTTTACTATCTGTCAATAAACAAAACGTGTATATGTCAATCATTTTGTCATAAAATATTTAAGACAATATTTTAAGGATAGGTATTTCAAATTCTCAAATCCCCCAAATCATTAAGAATATTCAAAATTCAAGGGTCTGAAAATGTTTCTTATTCGAGATTTAAAATTGTTTGTAAGCTTAAATCTGATCTTTACTTTCTCTCGATTTATCGAAGAGAGAAATATTGTAATTGTCATAAAAAAAATCGAACTCGAGATTGCCGTCTGCATGTCTGTACCTCGGACTAGAACAAAAACCATTTTACTGATAAGGCAAAAACTTGGTACCTAGAGTTTTCATAAGGTCCCACCAAAGGGTTCTTGGAATTAGGTATCTAACCCTAAAACTAAGGGTAGTTTATTGAATGACAAAAAGATAAAAAATCTTTTTTCTCAAAATCCATAATAATGGTTTTGATTTTGTCATTTTATCACTTATTTGAGGTATTTAACATGCACTTTCTGAACAGACTGATTATATCAGCATACGACTTAACCTAACTTAAATCTAGGACAGACACAACAACCAGCCCCCGGCCGTTAATTCATCAATGCGAACGGGTGAACCCACATTTCACCAATCATCAATTATTCATCTATGCCAGGAATAGAACCTCGGACCCTACGACTAGTTCAGAAGAAAGACACGTTACTGAGTGAGATAAGGTGTTGAACGAGCAATTTTTATCAAATTTTATATCTAAACTTTATTTCACTACAAACAAAATAGCAATTATTCTTGTTTTCCCAAGAAAATGGTTTTAAGGACACTTAAGCGTATAACCCGAACGGGTAGTAAGACGCTGTGCTAAATATTATTATTATTATTATTATTATTATTATTATTATTTAAGGACACTTACATAGTTAGAAACTCCCAACTTTGATCATATATTTACTATTATTTGAGAAACTAAATAACTTATTGTTATAAAGTTGCAGTGTTGTTAAAATTAAAAAGATTTAATCTGGAATATGTTTTTATAAAAGACAAAAATAATTCCTAAGCTAAAATCAAACGCATGTGTATTTTTTTTCATGGAGTGCTTAAAGTTAAGAAATTGATTGTTATCCTCATTTGAGGACAGAGATTTTCCTCTTTTCTCTATTTTTCTGTTACAGTGTAGACTATTTCATTTATTCTCTTTGGTAGAGTGTTTCTACGACAGTGTATATTATTTCGTTTTATAAATTTTACTAAATACATCTATTTTAAAATAAAGATAATGTATGTGGGATGCAACCTACAATTGTTTCATCTCTGTACATATTATTATTCTTACTAGTATTGTAGAACATCGAATGTACAGGACAAACATAGCAACGATATTCTAGACCATTAATTCACCAATCAACTTCCTTTTTACTTTCTCATATCGAGAGATTCATCGTAACTATGAAAAAATCCAACGAGATTATGATGCATCTTTACGTTCTATGTGACCCCAAACCCTCAAAAAATGATTTTACAACTCACTTGCTTTTGGGGTGAAAACTTATTTATGGGTAGTTTACTGATGATTGATTTTTCAAAAACTGGAAATATTTTAAAAAAGTTTCCAGCGATTTGATTCCAAATGGGCACCTTGGAAGTGTTTGACATGACAACTAACCCTGTATACTTGGTTTTGGATAAAAATGTGATAAAGTCTACTGTAAGGGTTACTGATGAGTGCTTTTTGAAAATTCGAACTATCTTGAAAATGGCTATAACAATTTTGCTTAAAATGTATAGCTGGAGAGTATTTGATGTGAACATGAAAAATAAAGCTATAGGCCTACTTATTTGTGGGGGAAGGGGGATTTAATAATCTATAGTTTACTTATGACTTTTTTAAATTTGAATATTTTAAACAATGTCTTTACTGATTTGCTTAAAAATTGGTATTTGTTAAGTTTTTATATTATAAATAGTTAAGTATATTAAATGTTAATAGTAGTTAACTAATTACATATTTTTGTGAAATTAGATTTTTTTTTAAATATCTTTTGCAACAGGGGGCTTGTGAATGTGAGGAATGCTAGGCCTCCACCGTGGTTTGGATAACACGTTAAACTGTAGGCCCTCCATTTCATCTCACAATCACACTACCATTACACATTAGCGTAAGTGCGTATAGCTCGAACGGGTAGTAAGATGCGGGGCTAATAATAATAAACGCATTGTATCGGGGGACTATTTTACATTATCAAGAGTAATGTATCTTTATTTATTTTAGAGATAAGAATTGTAAGTTTTTCGATTCTGAGTCTCGATTTCAAGTCATAAATTTTTACCTATATTCTTTGATACTCAATTCTTACCGGAATAAGCCTGAAATGAAGTGGGAACGATCATTATGGTTTATGTTAACAGAAACCAATATGTCTGCCGTGATAAATATATATATTTTACTGATTTGATTTTATCCTGGAAATTTCGGTAAATACCTTTTAAATATTAATTAGACTTATAAAACATTTTTGCCTTTACAAATTATAGTCTTATTTTAATTTTGGCTTTAAAATTTTTAGATAAACTTTACCTATATTATTATTACTATTTAATTTGTGACAGTAAATTTTAAAAGCAATCGTAATATATTTCTTAACAAAGGGTTGGTATCTGTTAATAAAGAGATTTATTTGTGTTTTTTCTTGAATACCTTATGCTACCACGGTAAATATGTTTACATTTTGAGGCAAAACATCAATTTTTAGGTTTTCAAATCTAATCAATGCTTTTATGAGTCTAACTATACAAATATATGGAATAGTTAACGAAAAAATTGGTTACAAATGGGCCTTAATAGTTGATATTAATTAATCTCTTAATAAAGCATTCACGATCATTTGCACATATCTTTAGGAATCGAAGTATTTTCTAGATTTTCGATCCTCTCGATACTCTTAAGAGTCGACATGTATCAATGAATCGAGGAATCTAATTTCCCATTTCTAATTTATTTAAATTAAATTAATTTAAGGTTAGTTTACTCAAGATGATTTGTATAAAATTTGAAATTTTCGGAAATTGACCTTAAAGATTGATTTAGAAATGGGAATCTGGTAATAATTTTTCATGATAGATAAATCATTTTCAGTTAGATTACAAATAATTTGTTTTTGAAAATTCTATTTTTGTTGAATACAATTGAACAATTTGGTTTAATATCAATCCATAAAGAGTGTTTATTGTAATTAATAAGATGATGGCACAGGAATTTCACTACATTTACCATGTTAAAAATATTGACACGTCGCTTGTGGTGACCATAGCGGTGTTACCTGTATATAAATTTGCCAAATAACTAAAATGGTTAAAAAATAAAATTATAACTAGCTTATAATAAAAGAAGACATTAATCTTAATTCATGTGTTTATGTGCTTTATGATACATATTTAGTAATAGTTTTATTATTGGTGTATTCAATCAAAATATGTTTTTACTTGTCTTGACAAAATCTTCTAGTAACATTTAATGTTTTGCATCTTCGAAACCTAGAAACCTAGAAGCGAATTTATTTTGAAACTAGTTTCTAAATTTAGTTTATGTTAATTAGGTAATAGTTTTAGATTTTCCATTGAGCTCACATGTCTTCCTCTAAAATCAGATGTCGAGTTGATTTCCACACCAAATTTAAAGATAAAAACATATTTAGACAAAATTTCATAGTATTAATTAAAAGAACACAAGGATAAAGATTTTCTAGCAAAGAAATCCCACAACCTACATGAAAGTGGGTTGTAAGGGTTCGCGAGAAAAGGTTAGTGTTTTCGTAGTTTTTATGGCAAAACAATGTTTTGGACAAAATAAATAAAATATTGCTCCAATACAAACATGGTGACCTGAACTCAAATTTCTTGAATTTCTGTCAAGGGTGTCCTGGAATTAAATGACAACTTTTTCAATTAATTTAAAAAGTTTGTTAGATAACGCCACCATGCTCATGGCAGATATTCAGGAATTGTTGATATCAACATGTAAAGAAAATTAAACTTTATGTTTGTACTGGAATAATACTTTATTTATTTTGGCCAAACAATTATTTGACCATAAAAATTGAAAAAACACTTGACTTTTCTGGCGTCCCCTTCCATCCACCTTAAGGTCAGTCAGTAAGTCATGTTTCCCAACATTTCTATTGTTCTAATAATATTTTGCCAAAATGTAACTAGTTAGATAGCAGTATAAACTCCATAGTTAATTGCCATATTTACAAAAGGACTCTACCTATCTCTATCTTGAGCTAGTTCTATCCAGTACACCCAATTATAATCTATCTCTTTCAGGTCCCTTCTAATTATATCCTTCCAGCTCCGTCTAGGTCTTCTCGATTGTCTCTTTTCAGTGAGTTTTCAGTCAATACCCTGAACTCAGTTCTAGATGTCCTGCATGTCCTTATTGTATTTCTTGTTAAAATTGCCAATGGTCCATAATGGTTTAGATAGCCCTGTATTATCAATATCTAATTATTGACTGTTTACAGATCAGATTACCAAAGGTAGGGCCAAAGTGTTTGATTGGTACACCTAATGGAACTGAGCCCGTGTGGGTTTTACGCCGATGTACTAATTAAGCTAATGTGTTATAGAAGAGTAAGGTTGTTTTTAGATGGCATGCACTCACATTTGCATGAAGGGTGAGTGGAAAACATTTTAGGAATAATAACCACATAGCACCCAAATAGAATTGAAACCCGATCCTCATCCTCGGCAGTCCAGTTTATTGCGAGAGTAGTGCCTTAGATCATGCGGTCACCAAAGCGGATCCCGTAATTATATTAATTAGATATTCTACACCCATGATTTGAAATTAATAGATGGATTCTAAATTACAGTATTAAAATTGTATTTTCCATGCAGAAACAATAATCAATTCATAACAACTGTTTTTTTTTTGTCCAATTCATAATTTCAGAACATATATTTTCCTTTCCTCTGGTTGAGAGATAAATTCGTTTTTTATTTTATTCTCTTCGATCTCTTTTTACAGAAACGGCTTCTATTGCAAAACACATCGTATTCACACAAATGATTCCATAAATGAACGTAGTTAAGTTGATATTCTTCCTGCGAGCATCTGTGAATTACAGTGCAACGCTTGGCACCACTGCTTTGTGTTTTCACGAGACGCTCATTTTGTTCAACCTTACACCAATAGGTCGCAGCATACAGCACAACAACACTCTTTTGAATTAAAATAAAACGGTAGAACTTTATTTTAGTTTAGAACAATATGTATGTTGAAAAATGAGAGAGATAATTATTCTCAGTCATAACTACTAGGTTTATGCTATGTCTGCAGATTAAAAAAAAACATTAAAACAAGAAAATACGATTATGTACAAATCATTTAAACAAAGCTGGTTACAAATATTTAACCTTTAATTGACGTAAAATTATACTAAATGATAGAGAAATTTGTATATTGTAATATAATGAAAACCGTTTTAGCCTAGTCCTCCCACATTTCAATGACAGGCCCAGTGTGTTTTATGCAATGTTCTTTAAATTAGTTTTTAAAACTTAAATTTTAATTGTCTGGGTGGATATGAATAAAGCATAAACCATATAAGTGAATTGATCTTTACAGAAGTAAAAATCTGATTCAAATATGTATAAAAGTTTTCTTAGTAATCGGGTACAGAGAAATCACCTTAGAAAACGACCACGCTCATGGTGAGCCATCCCCTTTAAAGAATCAATCCCAGTACCCTTAGATCACTTAGCAGACTATTTGCTTATTGAGCTAATGCATTTGACTGAATTTTTATTTTCATAGTGGATGGTTCAAAAATAATATATAACACTGTAATTGGTCCTATTTCACTTATAAGTAGAGTATGTTTAGCCCAAAATGTGTAATAATGATAGAAGACTATTTTTTATAGATAAAATTAGGCCTATATAATGGTAAAGTCAACAGCCTTTATATAATACACTAGAGAATCTGAAGTTATAAAGCTTATGTTTAAAACATAAGGACACGATGATTTCCTAGTTGGTTGAAAGAATGTATTGTTATCATACACCATTAAAATGACAAACTTCATCAAAAGTCTACCTCTGTGGTCTTGGGGTAAAGTGTTCACCTCACGAGCCTATAGTCGTGGGTTCAAACTCAGCTGGGGTTGATGTATTTTTCTTGAGCGATAAAAATCTTCAGCACATCTAACATTGGACTGGAATTAAAGCCGTCAGACCCATGTCAATTGTGGCATGTAAAAGAACCCTTGAACTTAAGTGAAAATACATTTTTCGGGTAAATTGGTAGGCCCCAGTGGTGGATCCAGATCATTTTCATAGAGGGGTCATAATTATAAATAACAAAGTTACTTACAAAGGAGATTTTTGTTTAAAGCCATTTAATAGTTTCTCATTTATATTAGATCTTATGTATGTTTTAAACCGTGGTCATTCTCTCCAATTTTTTTAAAATTCTATAGTTTTTATAAACTGTTTGAAGTGACGCTCCTTTAACAATTTTTTGAAAAATGGTTCACTCTAGATGCTTTAACTTGATTTAAATAAAATTAGATTCTTTTATAATCCATTGAATGTGTTTCTCACCTAGAAATTTTTTAAATTTGGATACCCCTTGAAGCTATTTAGAGTGATCCTCACCTTATTTTTTTACTATAGTTAAATACTTCTATAAGACAATCTTTGAAGTGGTCTTCCACAGACAATATTTTGAAAATTAAATTATTTCAGAAACTACGCTATTTGGGGTTGTCCTCACCTGAAAATTCTTCAAAATGACATGAATCTAGAAGCTATTTTGAGTTGTTCTCCCCTAGATATTTTTGAAATTTGGATAACCTTGGAAGCTATTTGGAGCTTTCCTCTCCTGACTGTTTGTGCCAGTTAGATGCCTCTAGTCTGGTAGTTATTTGAAGCTATTTGGAGCTTTCCTCTCCTGACTGTTTCTGCCAGTTAGATGCCTCTAGTCTGGTAGTTATTTGAAGCGGTCTTTCTGGCAAATTTTTGACAATAGAATGTATTTAGAAGTCATTTGGAGTTTGATTTAAGGCCATCTTTCAGCTTCATAATCGATAATATCGGAGGATTTAAAATATTTCTGGGGGTGGGGATTTATTCCAGGGGGTGAGAGTCCCCCACAGTTCAGCCGTTCTTCTGTCTACACATATCATATATTCGATATTTGTGGATGAACTGCTCTCAGGCGATTATTAGTCTTCTTTGATGTGTTGTAGTCTACCGTCTCTATATGGAAAAATATTCGTTACTCGCTATGCAAGACAAATGTTAGTACATGGAAACAAATATCTTTAATAAACGTGGACTAATAACGAACGTGTGGACTCGGATTAAGAGGTGTCTACGCGTAAAAAATAACAAATGTATAATATATCTGTGTTATATTTACTTTATAAAATGTAAACATTCATTTTGTTTTTATATTAGTTTTTTAACTTTCACAGGGTGTTCAACTGGCCCTTTAACCCTCCCTCCCCCCTCTTCAAATCCACGCCTAGTAGGACATTTCTCTCTCGCTCATAGAAATTCTCGTGTACTGAGTGAGCCCAGAAAGTGCACATTAATACCTCGAATAAATTAAATAAAAATTCACTAAACAAATTTTCAAAACATAATTACGTTTGTCCATGAATTTTTAAATTCAATGTAATATAAATAAATTAACAATGATACACATTAAAAATATAATAATTGGTTACGCTAACATTAAAATTATATGGCCATGGTCATACTAGACTACTATTATTTATATACGCAATTGCGTGGAAGGAGAGCTAGAAACCCTCTAGAAACAAACCTTCTCAGTAGACCCGACTGATTGAACAGGCACCGGTTTATATTGTATATCTTGCTGCTGGTACCTGTAGCCACCAGTCAAGGGGAACAGTGGTTTATATTGTATATCTTGCTGCTGGTATCTGTAGCCACCAGTCTAGGGGAACAGTGGTTTATATTGTATATCTTGCTGCTGGTATATATAGCCACCAGTTTAGAGAAACAGTGGTTTATATTGTATATTTGCTGCTGGTACCTGTAGCCACCAGTCAAGGGGAACAGTGGTTTATATTGTATATCTTGCTTCTGGTATCTGTAGCCACCATTCTAGGGGAACAATGGTTTATAATGTATATCTTGCTGCTGGTATCTGTAGCCACCAGTTTAGAGAAACAGTGGTTTATATTGTATATCTTGCTGCTGGTACCTCTAGCCACCAGTCAAGGGGAACAGTGGTTTATATTGTATATCTTTCTGCTGGTACCTGTAGCCACCAGTCAAGGGGAACAGTGGTTTATATTGTATATCTTGCTGCTGGTATCTGTAGCCACCGGTCTAGGGGAACAGTGGTTTATATTGTATATCTTTCTGCTGGTACCTGTAGCCACCAGTCTAGGGGAACAGTGGTTTATATAGTATATCTTGCTGCTGGTACCTGTAGCCACCAGTCTAGGGGAACAGTGGTTTATTTTGTATATCTTGCTGCTGGTATCTGTAGCCACCAGTCTAGAGGAACAGTGGTTTATATTGTATATCTTGCTGCTGGTACCTGTAGCCACCAGTTTAGAGAAACAGTGGTTTATATTGTATATCTTGCTGCTGGTACCTGTAGCCACCAGTCTAGGGTAACAGTGGTTTATATGTTATATCTTGCTGCTGGTATCTGTAGCCACCAGTCTAGAGGAACAGTGGTTTATATTGTATATCTTGCTGCTGGTACCTCTAGCCACCAGTCTAGGGGAACAGTGGTTTATATTGTATATCTTGCTGCTGGTATCTGTAGCCACCAGTTTAGAGAAACAGTGGTTTATATTGTATATCTTGCTGCTGGTATCTGTAGCCACCAGTCTAGAGGAACAGTGGTTTATATTGTATATCTTGCTGCTGGTATCTGTAGCCACTAGTCTAGAGGAACAGTGGTTTATATTGTATATCTTGCTGCTGGTATCTGTAGCCACCAGTCTAGGGGAACAGTGGTTTATTTTGTATATCTTGCTGCTGGTATCTGTAGCCACCAGTCTAGGGGAACAGTGTTTTATATTGTATATCTTGCTGCTGGTATCTGTAGCCACCAGTCTAGAGGAACAGTTGTTTAGTCTCGAGTTGGGCTGACAAACATAATATTTGCACACCAGCTCGTCCTGATACCCAACTACTGGAATATCTAGGTGTTACATTTGGGCTGTGGTATTAGACTTTTCATCCTTGGCCATGTTCTTTTGAAGGTCACAGTGTGTTTTAAAATGACACTTGAAATATTCAACTGAAATTAAAGTGGCAGATCTTTAATCAGTTCGTTTAAAATAGCGCACGGCGAGATGTCTACAAGTTTCCTCCCTTTCACCAAAACCATAAGAAGTTTAGTGTTACTCCATATATAATATCTTAATTTGTATTTAAAATTACAATAAAATACGAAAATTTAATTAATGGGTATGCAAAAAATAAGCTGGTAGTAACATGTTTCTGAAGGTCAGGTTTATTTGGCTGGTACGTAGGAGAAATATTTAGTAAAAATAAATGGTACTATATTCATTCTTTGACCTAAATGTTTCATTGCGTGGAATCGCTAATAACAAAGGTCTAAATCTATTTATAACGTAGGTCAATCGGTGAATGTATGGATGATAATATAACAAGGACCACCTTCAGTGACCGACTAGTCTAAGGCATCATTCTCGTGCTAAACGGGTCTATTGAAGATGGAGAGATAAGGGTTTGAGACCCGTTTAGGTATACTGATAGATTTTTCCTGAATGATTTTCCACCCTCCTTACACGCGAGTGCTGGTATATTACCTCTAAAATGCTTCCTTCCTCGTCCCTATCCCATTATCATATATGCGTATAACCTAAACAGGTAGTAAGATGCTGTGTTTTTTAAATATATACAAATATATTATGACAAGGTTTCCAATATAAATAAAAATATTTTGAGGTACCTAAAAAGTTTTGAGATGTAATAATAATACTTAGCAACACGTCTTACTATCCGTTCGGGTTGTACACTTAATTTGGCCTACTAATTATACTAACGGGTTAGGAATTGAGAAGGTTGAATATAGAGGAAGTGAGCCCGCATTTCCATGGGGTGGAGTGTAAAACCATTTAGGTAAAAAACGTTCACCCAAGCGTGATTCGATCCTCTATCTCCCCGTCCTCAGCAATCTAACTCAACACGAAGCTAGCACGTTAGCTAAATACGCCACCGAGACGGGTGCTTTGAGATGTAGATATGCACAAGACGTCTATGATATCACTGAGCTTTACTACGAACCATCATGAATGCTCTTAACAGAATGTTCATTGTCAAATTATTTGTTCACACATACTCTATATTCATTATTTTGTTGTGGAATAACACACCTCACCATGGGAAAGACAAATGACTATGTAGAATATTATGTATAAAACTAAATAAATACTACGAATTGTGTAAAATGTAGTTACTTTATTTATGTATTCAATATAAGGGTACAATATTAAAATAATGCAAGAAAACTTTATTTCCATTAACTTT